>CAIGRB010127215.1:89489-117006 GCA_903798255.1 Fraxinus quadrangulata | reverse complement strand
AAAAAGTAACAATCAACTTTTGATTGTTAGATTGTTACATGATGTAAAACAATTCTTAGTAAACAAAAAGTAGGCTCTGATACCACTGTTGAGAATTTACTTAATCATGCGCAGCGGAAAGTAAATAATTTTCAATTTTCACCAAGGATCTACATTGTGTTTAGATAGAAACTGTGATAGGAATTGTACCTCTAATGAATTTTGCAAACTCATTTGCTGATTCTCGAACTCCAATTATCACGATCTGCAATTCAAGCTGTCCAATTGTCTAACCTCCAATGGTGATCCACACAGAAAACTAGAATGACGTTTGGTTCTCTTTTGTGTGTGACTCATTAGGTTCCCAATCACGATATCTAACGACGTAAACTATTATTTTGATCTAATCAAAATCGATAAATTAAAACACCCATTTTAATTTATCACCAATTCACATTCGTCGTCCCAAATTGACATCTAGCAATGTGTCGGGCAATACATGTGACGCGAAATGTCATGTAGTGTGACAAAATCAAACTTGTTCGTTTACCGTGAAACTATAATCATTTCGTCAATATGATCCGATCAATTATGATATATGGATATATGTCAATCTTGTTTATCGATCATATCTTTTATCCCACTATTAAGTCAATGTAAGTCGAAAACTCTTTTTCGACTTATGAATTCACCTTGACCAAGGATTTCATTATCAACTTAACTGGATAAAATGTAGATCATAATCTTTTNCTATTAAGTCAATGTAAGTCGAAAACTCTTTTTCGACTTATGAATTCACCTTGACCAAGGATTTCATTATCAACTTAACTGGATAAAATGTAGATCATAATCTTTTACTATCTAAGAGTGACGAATCCTCTATTGATCATTTACAACCTTCATATGATTCTTGACATACCCGAACAATGCTGTATTAGCAACCCTTTGCAGAGCAACATCCAACACCACCAAAGTATGACCGTCCTCATATAAGGCACTATGATGATCTCAAGTCAAAGGACCAATTTCACTACCGAACATTAGAGATTAACCACTAACACTCAGATAGTTATCTATGTAGAATTTCTCAGTGTGTTCAATGTTTTGTTCTATAACAAAATATCCACGTGTTCATTCAAACGTCACCACACTTTAGCTTGTCAGATCAGCTACTTACTTCACAAGTAAAAATGACACACGTAATGATCTATCTGTAATAACGATATTCGTATCTCGTTATCACAACTCCTTGTGATTAAAAAATCACCAAGACTTGAATCTACGGATTCTATTATTTAATTTATTAGAATATAAATTTAATTAAATAATAAATATTTTCGTTAATATACATCAATTATATATATTTAAAGTGTTTATGTCCCAAGTTGATTGGACTTAGGACATAACACTTACAAAAAGATCTAAGAGATTTTATCGTTATATGGACTACATTCATCTAGTTCACAGATGATATGAAGATCCGCTTGTTTAATTAACGCTAACCACTTAGGATGGATGGATACTTAAACTTTCTTTCACAATATATCTATTATTCTCTGTGCTATTTAGATCTTTGCTTTGTAGTAGCTATATAACTACTTATAAGCAAGGTTCTAAAATACATAATGCATCGCTATCGAGTATCAAGCATTACAAGTATATGCGTGCCTATGCAAAGCATATACGTAATTATGTATTTTTTCAATTTTTAATATTATTTTAAATAACTGATAAATAAATAAATAAAATAATACATTCTTTGAATTTTATACATATTTTTCAATTTTTTTTTAAAATCATATTGCTAAGAATCATAAATACTATAATTATTTTGAATCAATTCCTACAATTAAAGTAGACAAAAATATCAGCTTAAAAAATCATAAATCTTGTCTAACTCTTTATCAATTCCAATTTAGTCTTTCATCTTCTTCATCTTAGTCATCTTTCGTGTCATTCGATGCAAAATCATCTTCATCGAGTTCCCTTATCTCAACTCGAAAATTTCTATTACATCTTGTAAATTGTAAGATATAATTGTCAACCTCCTCTTCAAAATCACAATCATCAACAATTCAAAATCGTGCACCGAAGAAAAAGGAGGCTGGTTTAAACATAGATAGTTTACAACTCTATGAAAATTTTATTTTATTTTTGATTTTTTAAATGTCAAAATCCTACATATTGTTATATATAATATATAGGCTTGGATAATTTAAGCTAATTTGTTGTTTATTAGGCTCAATTTGTTTTTTTTTTCTTTTTTTTCAAGTTATAAAAATTGGATGGACTTTGCTAAACTTAAAACAAATTTGTGCTCATTTTGACGTTCAAACATGCATATACGGTCAACAAAATTAATCATTTGCATTATCACATGTATACACCATATGTGAGGCGTTTCGAAAAATTATCAAGCATATACATGTATTTTAGAACGATGCTTATAAATAACTTTTTAATTTTTTCATATACGTAGCAAGTGAAAGAAATATGCGATCATCTTATATAATTTTATCCAATTCAATGTAAAATAAAAAAATCAAATCAAATTGATTATCATTTTCGAATAGACATGGTATCATGCGTGTCCATTGACCCCAGGAAATTTAGGGATTTCAAATTATTTTTTTATATACTCTTATCCAAAATTAAATTTTTACTCCTCCTCTCTTTTGACTATTGTGCACTTCTTCTTTTTTCTTATAGGCCCAAATTTGAAATCACTAGTTAATTTTAATTCCTCCTCAATATTTTAGGTTTGTCCATTCTATCAAAATCTAACATATATCTTAGCCCAACCCGTCGGTGCGGTAATTAACCACAAATGTTTAGCCACCAGATCAACTCTCTTTTAATCTCTCGAGTTTAAATTCACTTGTCATGTTGTTTTAAAAAAAAAAGCATCTTCTTCAGCTTCAAAGCGCCTCCAAATGATATGTCAATCAAAAGCAGAAAATAGAAGAGATAATTTGTTGGGTAAATAAATAAAGGAGGGGAAAAAAGAAATTGTTGCTGCCCAGGATCGAACTGGGGACCTTTAGTGTGTAAGACTAACGTGATAACCACTACACCACAGCAACATCTTCCGTTGGAGTTCCGAACATAATTTATAAGTATGTAGTTATTTCGTCAGCCAAGTATATATACCATAGCCAATGAATTGATTCTCAGAACGTGATTATATTGCTACCGTAATTTTTATTTAATATATATGTTTTTATTGTAATTAAATTTCTCGATATTTGTTCATTATAATAATTACTTCCTAATTTTTTTCGTTGAATTATTATCTTCAACGTTTCATTAATTAGTACATCTCGCCTTTAATAATTTATATTAAAATATTTTATTTTTATACTTTGAAATATGAGGAAAATAATTTTTACACTTATTATTTATTTATTAAAATAAGATAGAGAAATAAGTGATTTTACGTTATTTCAATAGATTTTTGAAAATAAAATTGTTATCAAACACAAATTTTTGTTTTGTGACTTTAATTTTAAAAAGAAAAAATTTATGTTTTAAATAGTATTTTTTGAAAAACATATGATTAAAAAATAAAATTTAAATTTAAGGGAATATAGAATGTTTTGAGGGTAAAAATAATATAAAAAATCGCCCTTTTAAAAATTTCAACTCTGGCGGCTTTTACAAGCGTAACCCTAACTGAGATTCTGTGGAGTTAGGATAAACCATTGATGGTAATTGTTCCAAGGATTTCGGTAATCAATTAGTTGTATTGGGTGTAATCAGAAGAAAATCAGTAAAATGGCTCCAATTGCACGGATTTGCTTACAATCAACGCTGAAGGTGGTGAATGCCGGAATAGGAATGGTCGGCATTGCCATGATTATATACTCCCTCTGGATGCTTAGGGTTTGGAATCGACATCTTGACTCCGATTCTTCCGCCCCTTGGTATGTAGTTAGCTTAAGATTCACGTGATAGTTAGTTTGTTTATTTATTACGGGAAAATCGTAAAAGGAAAAGCTTTTACTGTTTTATTTATTTGGTTAACTATTTGAAATTGGAATTCAGGTTCATATACACAATACTTGGGATTGGGGTCACTTTGTGTTTGATCACTTGTTCGGGTCATATTGCTGCAGAGACTACTAATAGCTGCTGCTTGTGGATTGTATCCTCTCTTGATTAATCGATGTCCTGACATAAGATTTAGAAAGTAAATTGTTATGTTTTGTTGTTAATGGTTCAAATTATTGTCATGTTTTCGTGGTAGTAATATAGTGTTTAATATGCATGATAAGAAATCTATGAAGTGCAACATTGACTAATGAACTTTGGCAGCTATGAGCTCAACTCCATATCCTTTTTGTTTCAAGAAATTAATAGATAAGTGAAACACAAACTTCATGCTCTGTTAGTAATAGATTTAGAGCTTTGAGTTGTTTATATTGGTAGATGCCTGGATGCTCAAACTTCTATCTGCAAGATTGCAGCTGATGCTATTAAGTGCTCATGTAGTATTAAGTATGTTTGAGAATCGAGAAAGATGTGATTCTAATGAAAAATGTTTACAGATTGTTGTGCCTTACCTTGATAATTTGTTGAATTTATAACCATCATATTTTGAAATAAGGGATCATTTCTAACGTGCTTGACGAATTCTCAATCCTCTGAGGATCTGAGTTGGAGGTATTGTTGAACACAATTAGTCTCTCTTTTATATAATGTGAATAAGATTACTCATTCAGAATGTATATTGTTTGAGGCTCAGCCTATTAGCATTTAATGCAGCAGAATGGTCTTTGTCATGCTTGAAACAGATATTTAGTATTCCCTCACACACCTGAGTGTCTGTGATAATATTTGATGTTTTTCTTGATGTAAATAGTTTGATTCGGTATATATCATTGGATTATTCTGTATTTTGGTTCAGAACTTGATCTTTTAATTTTTTTGGGAATTATAATTGGTTTATCTTGATAAATTTAGTTTCTGAGATTTCCTCAATAGATACAAGGATTTTGTCTTTTATATGGAAAGACAAAAGTTGTTGATTTCTGCCTATCTTTTATCTTCCAACTTCATCCAGAATACTTTGTACTATTGCAGGCTTTCTTGTAGTTTTGATGTTTCCATCTCACATAAAGTATATCTTCTCCTTTTCTTTTCCGAGTTGAGTATAATTTGAACCATTTCACAAGTAATCAAACTGTATATAATGTCATTTAGCGTTCATGTTAGAGATGCTGCACGAGGTAGCCTTGTAGCCTTTTATTGCATTAAGCTCTTCACAATCTTTTCCGCTTTGATGGGACCTTTTTTTACCCTTTTACAAGATGTTATGCAGATTCCAGGATAGAGAATGTTAGGTTAAACTATTTGCCCCTGTCGAGTTGACTGTGAAGTTTAGCACTTTTCTGAAGCTTTTCAAGAGGGCCTTTTCTTCTAGGTCTATGCAGATAAATACTAATGTGTAGTGATAGATAGTCAGCACTTTTAACCAGGACAGGCTTTGATTCTACGGTGAAAATATATAACCAAATAACAATTGGAATTTTCAGATATTTATCATAAGTTATTCACTGAAGAATTTTGTCTTCTCAAATCCCAACTACTAGTTTAATAAGAGTGTAATCTGAGTATATATCAATAGTCAACTTTTTCTGTTCAAATTGTTCTGCCATTTTTTAAAGTGGTACATTCCATAGTCCAAATTGTCTGCTTTTTCATACTGGCATGACGATAGAGCATTGATTCTATTTTAGTTCCAAAACCTGAAGTTTATCTCAGAATGCAATGTCATCGAAACAATGTATGGATCACTTTGTTGTTGGCTTTAACTAGAGCAGTATATGGTTTCTGTCTTTCTGCTTCTTGTGCTGGAAGCTGCAGTGACTGCAGATGTATTTCTTAACCACGACTGGGAGGAGGTGGGTCATGGAAGTGACCAAATTATGCATCTTTCACATTAATACCCTGTGGATTTTTAAATTTTAGTTATTGATTGTATTCTAGTTTAACTGGATAACAGGACTTCCCGGATGATCGAACTGGGAATTTTGATCAGTTAAAGGATTTTGTCAGACAGAACTTTGACACAATCAAATGGATTGGCTTCACAGTGGTCGCATTGGAGGTTCCTCTCCTTCTCTTTCTCTTTCCCACACCCGTCCATGAACCCATATGGACGTGTGTACATTTGCACTACGACCACATTCTCTAATTTCTTATTGCAATATTAGTTTGAAGATCAGTCTGACTGAGTCCCTCAGAACTAAACTAACTATCACTGTCATCAACCTAGTTTTTTAATCATTCCTGTGTTACATATGATGATTGAGGTAAGAGGAATACTGTTGTACTCGAGATCATACACTGATGTGTGGACCATGGCCAGTTAGGCATTTCCATAATTTTCGGTATATGTTGTCCACAGTCCTTTATTATATTTCAGTATTCGTTTTGCAATGAGGATCGGTTGGTTGTATTTATGACTAAAACAACGATGGAAGATCCTACTTGTAATGAGCATAACTACTAGCTTGTAATTCATTTAAATGAAAAATCCTGGAAGTTGGTGTTGGAAACTGGTTAAGATATGAGATTGTGGTTCAGCATTGAAACCTTTACCTGAACTGACACTAGTTTACAAGGTCCTATTAGAAAATCAAGAATTGAGGCTTCCCAAATTCAGATTTCAGTTTGCACCATGCATTAAGAAAAGTAATGTCTTGCAGTATCAGAATTAATGGATGTTTGTGTTTATTTCAATATTTAAATTTAGATGATGTCCTTGAGTGACTTTTATTGTTGTTATATTCTCTGATAGGTTTA
This sequence comes from Fraxinus quadrangulata, assembly GCA_903798255.1. Lineage (NCBI taxonomy): Eukaryota > Viridiplantae > Streptophyta > Magnoliopsida > Lamiales > Oleaceae > Fraxinus > Fraxinus quadrangulata. Next base: position 110,220 of record CAIGRB010127215.1, on the reverse strand, counting down.
CATAACTGATCATACCTAAATATAAAAATCATCTTCAAGTTCTGTGTTACAATCTGTATTATGAATCCGTATGTATACCGAGAATATTATACATATTGTTGAGCTATCCAAATCATGATATTACCAAGACTACCTCTTTAAAAAGGGGCATCACATCTCACGAATAAATAGAAAAAGGTCAAAAACAAAGATGAAAAATGAAGAAGTCGGTAACACGAGAGTTTTTCTTGGATTAAATTGAAGTCTCATGAAAAAAAAAAATTGTCTTGTTGATTTGAGTTCATAAAGGTTTCATTAACGAAAAGAAATGCGGGGTTTTTCCAAAAATCAACACAAATACTAGTCCACCTTTATCAAGATCCCTTCTGAGAATCTACACAAGTTGGCAAGAAAAACATAAAAGGATTCATGGTCTCCAAAGTTAAATTCTCTGCACCTTGGAAAGGCATTTGATTGCTTTCATGCCATAGCACCCGCAATTTCCAAGTTAATCTGCCTTCTTATCTTTTGCAGTTTGTTAATTGCTACATTTTGTCTTACATCACTATTCTTGGTACTTATCCTAGTTGTATATGTTCTCCATGCGCAGGGATTAAGTATATTAATGGCCATAATTCTTAAAGCTTTGGGACCTCATCCTGAGAGATATTACGAAAGTGATGATGATTACCCACCCGAAAGAGTTCCCCTATTGAGGAACTATGTCCCCCCACCTACTCATGTTGCTGGTGATCAGCTCTATGGGACCAAGAATGGTTCTTCAGTTACAAGGATTAACAGTAAGGTAATTATGCATTTAAGCGTATTATGTCTGCTATACAGAGAAGAAGGAACATCCTAAGGGCCCTTTGGCACATTATATGTTGCTTTGATAATATAGTGGTCATGGTATCATTTCCAAAGTCTTAACAATGGTTCCTGTCTCCTTTATCTGGCACTTGTAATCCAGCAACATCATTTTACATGGATTTACTGAAGCTAATAACCCCTTAATCAAAGCATTGTTGAGATTATGCCAAACATGCCAATAGTCATGATCTCTTGGTTTGGATATTCATCATTTTTTCATTTAGTATCGTCTTACTTTGGATTAGGCACGATGGACAGAATAGTTACATCCTTTTTCACATTGCTTGTCCAACTCTTAGTCCATCTAACACACATCTTCGATCTTGGACTTTTTTGACCATTTTGAAATTTTAGAACTTCTCACACAGTAGTATACTGTTTATTTTCTAGTTTTGATTGATTGGTAAATGAGAAAAAATGCATACAATATTGTTTACGGAAGTCTGTTTGACTTTGGAAAATCATTTCAAAGTCGAAAAGGATAATCTTTTCAGATGGAATGATTAATTCTTAATGCTGAAGAGCAGTAATGCCGATTGCCATCTTTGGGAGTTCTACTCATTTGATGTTTCTTTTGTCAGTCAGGAGGAAATACTAAAGCTACAATTTTATTTTTTATTTTTTTCCTTTTTGGATTTTTAGGCAAGCAGATGAATAAAAGTTCCGACATGACAACGAAGTGCGCATGATGAATATCGGGAAGAGGTTGTCAGATCACAAGTAGCAGCCTAAACAATTTTTCTATCGTTGTTTGTACTAGTGATTCTTGTAGTAATTGACACAGTTTTTGTAGTTTAACGTGTATATACGCTTTACATTCTTGATGAAACTGGTTATATAAACGTGTGTAACAATGATTACATAATAATGACAATAATATTATCGATGTACGAATTTTGTTTGAACTTTTTGATTATCTCTAAATAGCATAGTTTGAATCTTGGATCAATTAAAAAAGATGGTATGTTAATTTTATATAGAAAGTTACAAGTTTGAAATCTTGAAATGGATATTATTTCCTCTTGTAAACCCACCCGAAAATTATCGGTCGGGTTGAGTGGTACAGAACTCTTATCTCCCGTTCACCCTTTAGCCCGATTGAAGTCGCTCTCCGCCGGAACTTCTCGATTTCCTCTGGTGAGGATTTCTTCGTTATTCACTGCAATGTTACACGCACAAAACACACTAGAATACATTCAAATACATACGAAAAAGTGTTTATCAAATCCCCTAATAACAAAACCCTTGCACTAGATCTAAACCCTTACACCACACCTCTTGAAATTCTTACCCTACAAATTTAGCAAAATTATCGAATCCCCCAACAACGCCTCTACTTGTAGCCCAGCATGTTATCTGTACCTCAAAAAGCTATCGTTTTGCTTTACCAACTCGGGTTTTCGTTGAACTCAACTTTAACCTTACACGTCCCGCTCCTTGACGGTAGTATGCAAGCCCCTACACAATCCAAGGGAAGATTAGACTTTCTTAATACGAAACCATCGGCGAATTATATTTACAGACGCTCAATGGGAGCAAAACGTTGGTCTGATCATCATAGGACTTCACTATTTTTATATTGTGAATATGTACATGATATTTCATACAATAGCAGAGTGCTATATCAAGTTTTCATTAAAAAAAATATCACATATTACATGACTAATAAATCTAGAGTTGACGACATTGAGCCTTATAACATTGAATGCACCAAATTGAGTCTCTTAGTTGGTTTCTTTAAAATAAAAGGATTCAAGAAGTATAAGAAAATCAATTAAAAGAAGAGGAGGGTTAAAATGAGAGGTAAACCTTAAAATCATGCTCCAAGGCCCTTTTGCCTAGGAAATCTTGTTAAAGAAAGAGAGGAAGAGTGAAGCCTTACTAGTTGATAGTGTGCGTTGATTTTTTTGCTCCGTTTTTCCAATCACTCGGACGATGCTTGTCAAATGTTCTAGTTAAACTAGCAACGTGCATCACCACACCAGGAAGACCCTTTCAAGAAAATATGGATCTACTAGTTCTTGTACGTTGGTTCAGCTAACCAATGGATTTGATCGGTGGCGGATCTAAGATATTGAGCCAGCTAGGACAGTTGTTGACCACCGCAATAACAAGATTGTTTATTAATATTTAGTAAAATAATATTAAAAAATTCAATCAATAAATGAATGCAACGTAAAAGTCATATACATATGAAAATATAATTCAACACAATCCAAAATAATAATAATAAAATACATTTGTCAATCATATACGGATGATCAAGTTTCAAGTTTTTACGACTTTAAACGAGACGACGAAGTTTATACTTAAAACATGATTAAACCAAAAGGACAAACTCGAGTTTAAGCGAAGTTTATGCAAAATTTATAAAATTGGTACAGTTTTTTTTATTATTTGTCAAAACATTAAAAGAAATAGTGAAAGTGAAAGGAATCGAACGCCATTCATTTCGCATACAGAGTAAGCACTCAACGATTTGAGCTACATTGCTTATCATGTAACATTTATACTGAAAAACACCATTTATTGTTTGAAAATTGGTATAGTTTTTATTTATTTATTATTTGTCAAAACATTAAAAGAAAGAGCGTCAATGAAAGGATTCAAACCCCATTCATCTCGCATGGAAATTAAGCACTCAACCATTTGAGCTAGATTGTCCCATAACATTTATGCACTAAAGTTTATATATATTTAATATAAAATCTTCATTTCATATTTTTTTCTCGACGGATCCACTACGGGCGGCCGCCCCGACTCGTCGAGTGCTGGATCTGCCCCTGGGTTTGATTCATATCAATATATAGATCTAAAACATTAACTCATATCCGAGTCATCTCCATTTCGCTAAGTTCAACTTTAAGAGATCTATAAATAAGCACGTGTTTATGTAAATGAACGAATGTTTTCCTATTATTTTAATTTCATTTATATGTAATTAATGTATTTTATGATTGATTTTTTTATTGAGTAATGCTATTTATAAATAGCATTATTCTTTTTTATTGAATAATGGAATAATCGGTCATGGCTCCAGAAGTTTTGGTTGGTTTTTAATTGGTTTTAACGACTTACGGTGCAAATATTGAAAAATATTATTTTGACCAGAAAAATGATAAAGTTTTTTCCAGTTAATATAAATAGATCAATAATTACTAGGAAACCAATGGGACTTCATTTGAAGTTTCAAAAAAATTCGAGACTAAATTGCAATTTTAAAAGTTTCAAATGTGCATTTGTTGACTTTTGACAATTTTGAGCTATATGGGCAGAGACAGACCCAGCACCCGGTCTCGGGTGCGGCAGGGCGTGCTGGGCTCCATCGAACTGTCGGAGCAGTTTGGGATTGTCGGATTGGGAGTTCACTTCGCCGTCGACAGCTACCTAATTCGTCTTCTTCATCCACCTGTTGCTACCTTCTTCTTTTTTGGTAATTGGCCCGAATTTGGCCCGCCCATCATTTTTTTTTTCTAAAATTGGGCCAATGCAGCCCATTTAATTAGTCTTTTTTTTTAACTGGATTGGGCCATTTGTCTAGGCTCAATCCTTAATTATATAATATATAGGTGGCCCAACCCAAATCCCATCCTCCCTTCATTTGAAATCAATCCCTAAATTCCCAATTTTTCACCTTCTCCAATCTCCAACCTCTCGACTCTCGAGTTTCATCTGTCTCCAGCAACAAACCTCAACCCGCTGTCAAGCTATAACCGTCCGTCACTTCTCTCCGGCAGCAGACTCATGCACTCAACCCCAGGTCAAGCTCGCGGCCCATGAGATTTGGTGAAGCCGTAAGTTGTTTTTGATTGAGTAAACTGTCATTTTTTTAATTTTTATGAATTATTTTGGTCATGTGGCTGTCATATTCGATGTTAAATCATGAAATTTAAGTGCAAATTGTACAATGAAATGCAAAAATTTCATGTTTGTCTCGTCTGACTTCTTTGCTGATAATAGGTATACCATACCGTAGTCCGTATACTTGGTTCTTCTGCAATCAGTAAATTTGTTGTCTACTTATCTTGTGCATTGATTTGAAATGAGAAATTAGTTGTATCATTATCATAAATTTGAAATGTGATTGTATCATAGGAGATTATGAGAAATTAGTTTTGATTTGTGGTGATTGAGTTTTAATTTAGGGTTTAGGGTGATTGATAGATTGAGTTGTGATTTGTGATTTGGATTATGGCCCATTTGCCATTTGGGACTTACAATCTCAATTTTCAATTCAAATAATGTGTACTATGTTTTTTTAATCAATTGAGCTAGAAAAATAAATTGGACATATATATTGAATAATTTTTAATATTATTTAATTAAATATTAATAAACGACATCGCTCTTACGATCACTGATTGTCGACGTTGACCGATCAACGTCCACTTAGGCTGAACTTTAATGTTGAGTCCGTCCTTGTATATGGGTAGATAATTATATGAATCACATTTAAATTTTTTTTTTTTATTTTTAAACGTTTTATGTAGAAAGTAAATCTAAAACTTGTTTGCCACAGATCTTTCAAGAATTTTTTTTTGAGAACATATTTAATACTTAAAAGTGAGAAAAAGAAAACTGTGAGTTCATAAAAAGTGTAGTCGAAATGATTTTGAAAAATCTTTAGCAAACAACCCCTTAGGATTCTGACTAACTAGATGGTGTTAGAGTTGGCTAGTCTAGAGGTCAACCCTGCTGTACCACATTCAAAATTGGCTAGTGCATGCCCATGAATGGTAAAAAATAGGAGATATGGCATATGGGTTAGGTGAGGAAAAAGAGTACATTGGGCAATGCACGTTTGTTATTTGACAAAAATTATGCATCATCACTTTTACGACTAAGTCGATGAGTATATGCATGTGATAATGTTGACTAAATTTTACGACTAAGTGGACGGGCAGATATAGTGCATGTGTACATACGAGTTCATGATTGGTGTCCGGTAATGTTTGCATTTTCGACAAAATTTATGCATTATTTTTCTGTCCTAATGAATGAGTATAGACGTACACTAGCAACCCATGCAGTGATGGAGCCACACATTTTTCGTTGTGTGGTCAAAAATGAATTCATAAATAATTTTTCCTAAGTACCTTTTTTCTCTTAACACTAGTTTCACCAATATTTTTTTTTCACTTAAAAATAGAGGTTTTCGATTAAATTATTTTTTCATAATTATTTGACATGAAATTTAATAAATGAATTATTGATAATTTATTCCAAATAATAATTCCGACCATGAAAACAAAATTAATTTCAATAGACAAATGAAAGTCCGAATATTCCATTTAGATCAATATTCGATAAAATTCAAAACCACCAAGTTAGGCAAGTCATTGCTTACATTGAAAGTGAAATCAAAGTCGAAACTTAAAATTGGCACAAATGTCTTTAACAAAAATACAAATACTGCATTTATATATTTGCATTATGAATTTCATGATTGTGGATAAAAATATTCAAAACATACATCTAGATAGAGAACTAACAGAAGACCTAACAATGCTGAAAAATTATAGAGTAAGAACTTAACTTATTAAGCAGAGAGCGTGAACTCATTTTTCTAACGAATAAGTCAGCTGAATGTTCAATGATATAGGAAATCAAGCATAAACCTCAATAAAATTCATAAAAATGAAAAAAAAAATAAAAACTTGTGCAGTAGGGAAAAGTGAAAAATAAAAAAAATTTAAAAAAAATCAAATATTTAGCTGATCCCACATGAATCCATGTAAATCCTCCCTTGAATCCATGTTTGTTTGACAAAAAGTTGTCAAACGAATTAAGTGGACGAGTGTTGTTTTGCAAAAAAAATTATGCATTATTACTCTATAAGTGAATGAATGTATGTATTTGTATACATACAAGGGCATGACCAGTAACTTTTTGTATTTCCTTTTCACACAGAGTCATCATTTCTCGACTATATACGTCCATTAATATGATTGTTTGTTGAGTATTTATGTTCATGCATACATTCAAGTGCCTAACCAGTGATACTTAGGGTATGTTTGATTGGTACGAAGAATATCTCCTAAAAAATAAAATATTTTCCTTGTTTTGAGAAAAACAAAAACTTACTCCCCAAAAAATGTGTTTTCCTTAAAAACAAAGAAAATTATGCATACTTTCAAAAATTGGAAAAAAAATAACAATCAAACACTTCAAAATAGGATATTCTAAGACTAAGTCGACGTGCTTACACATGCATTAGCAATTTACGTTTGTCGTTTGACAAAAAATATATGCATCAACATTTTACGACTTATTAGACAAGGATATTCACGTGACGATGTTTGTTTGTTGTTTGATAAAAACTTGAGCATTCCTTCTATGACAAGTAGATGAGTATATAATGCATTTGTTGTTTAACGAACAAAAAGTTGTGCATCATCGTTATATGATTAAGCAGCGAATATACATGCATGTGCACGTTTTTTTAATCATTATACAGAATCATATAGTACCATACAACTATATATTTTATAACATTGCCCAAACCAAACATGCTAGAAAAGCACAAAAATAAGCACGTCGCACAAAAAAGAACAACAAAAAATTGCAAAATCAAAGAAATTCCACTTTCCAAGATAATTTAAGGACACCATTGAATAACTCCCCAGTTAAAGAGCCCCAATGGCTTCCCTCTTTTTTCATCTCATTCCATAAAAGATACATACAATTCTCAACTACGAAGTTGTAGAACTCAAAACAAAAAATGGAGTCTGGTCCACTGTCACGTCTTTTGTGTTATGAGATCATAGTGCTGAAATATTAAGAAAAGAGTCATATCCAACTACATTATTATCACTTTTAAGGCCACTCATTTTCGGGAATTCTCCCTAGAAAACATTAAACCAGAGCAACAAAAAAGGATTCGAGGGGGTGTAGTTTGTCAACTTAGCCAAGCCTCCGGGCAAAGTATTTGAAGTCATGGTGATCAACACTTAGTTGCTTTAGCCACGAATCTGCAATGTTAAACAACGATACCAGTTTCTCTTGGTCCTTACCATTCTTTTCAGAAACCCACACATCGCCGTACATCTTATAAGTGGCTAAACCAAATGGAGGCAGAGAGATTCTATCTCCTTCCTTTCTTTTCTTCCTTTCAGTACTTACAGAGTCGTCTTCAAGTTCCATATCTGTTAATCATAATGGATACTGGCGTGAAACTTCATTTTGCCGTGCAATATAAGGCTCAGTTTAATTGAACCAAATAAATTAATACCTTGAAAAGTAGACGAAAGGGTGTGAAATGTGAGAAAGCAAGTCGACAAGTCCTTATTGCTTCTTCCCATGGGAATGTGATATATTGGGTACCTGAATGTTATTCATCTATTAGACTGTTTAAACATGCAAAATAACAGAAACTCGGAACAGAAAAATGTTGATGTTTTGGGTTTGGCCGAATGCTTGTTTGTGACAAAGAGAGACGAACCAAGCAACTGCCATCCAACTAGCAGGGGAAAGATCTACACTTCTTAATGACATCAATCCTGGGTATCTTCGTCCTATGCCCCTTATCTAGAAAGCAAATAATTAATGGTGTCAAATTATATTTTTCAGCTAAAAACGTCAAATCAACTGAAAAGGTACAAAAACATCATGTTTCAGATGGGATCACATTTCCTATGAACAGAACAGGAATAAGAAAGTAGAAAAGGAAGAACATATTCTTGTAAGATAAGAAATTATATCCCACACAAGAAGAGTAATTTGTAATTAAATCAAGGGACAGAGTAGAAAAATAGCCTATATAGACAAGTCTCTATATTTTAATAAGAGCAATGGCAAAAAAAACAAAAGAGAGAAAAATTCTGATTCATTGTCAAAAGTAGTACATCTTTAAAGGATGCCTGTCAACAAAAGGAATTTAAACGATTCCATTATCTGTTATTGTCATTATCAGCGATCATTGTCTTGAATAGAACCATGTACACGAACATAAACCAGAAAAAGGATTACCTTAGCCGTCAGAGGAACTCTTCCATAAGGAGAAGATTTCTCGATGTACTCAAAATTCAGATAACCCAATTGATCATTGGGATGCCAGAAGTTATCTTGCTCAAGTACTACTTCCTCGGAGGAACATCCATCCCATGTCAACAGCTTTTCGCTCACGCTTTCATTCTCGTCGCTGAATGAATCACTAAAGGAATCCCTAGCCTCACATGCCGACTCAGCCTCTTCCCTATTATGCATATGATCATAATCCAACTAAATCATCTTGCTTTCAGGATAAAATGATAGAAAGAGAACTTAAAGCAATACCATGTTATATCTCATTAAGTACCACTTAATTTGCATCCTACAATGGTCCATACTGAATAAAACCATACAAGTTGCCAAAATAATATAAATGCTTCGCTTTTTTTTTGGCTTTTGAGCATATAGAAACTCAATAAACATCTGATTTTGGCAGTAAAAAATTAAAAGTTCAATTAAACCTAGAACCATATGGTTGACATTGGACCACTCTACCACTTAGCCATCGAGGAACAACTGGGGTTTAAATCTCACAGAGTTCAATTCCCTTTCTCTACCAATGACCAATGTGAGCTCAAAGCTTCCTCCATGACTCCAAGAACTCATTTCGAAGGGGACGTCAAAGCGACTCTATTTCATTATAATTTTTATCCATCCATTTAGTTGCATTTTAACATCAACAACACACCCAGACTCACAAAAACAAGAATTTTAGGTGAAAACAATTCCCACAGCAACTTTTTATAACTGAGAACAGCTGATCAAATTTGTGAATGGCATTCATTACCTTGAGTTGCTGGTGAAGATTTGAATAGCAGATAGATAAGGCACATAGTATTGAACTAAATTTTGGCCATTCGCAAGATGGATTGGGACGCCAGCCCCATATGCACTCCATTCATCATAGCTATTCCAAAGATCGCTCAATGAAAAATACTCTACTTTTTCTCTTTCAAATGGATTCCACAGCCTGTTAAGCTTCCTCATCTCACTCTGCACAACAACAAAAAAAGATCATATTAAAAAAACTTCAACAATCATAAACATGATCGTAGATATTATTAAGGAAAAAACTGTAAATGCACAAACCTTGTATAGGAATTTAGAAAGGATTGAAGGAGTTGTGTAATCCAAGAGGTTGTTAAGATTTGATTGCATTGAATTCTTATGAAAAAACATCCTGGCTCTTCAATTGGGGGGGGGAGGAGAGAGAGAGAGAGAGAGAGAGAGAGTCTCTCTCTAGGAAAAGAGAAAAGAAAAGGAAAAGGAGAGGAAAAGGAGAAGAAAAACTGAGGAAAAAGTAATTGGAGGAGAAAAGAAAGAAATTAATGGGGGAAGAGAGAATACAACTAGACGTTCAGACAAACTGTTAATAATAAAAAAACAGAAGTCTTTCAATGTGTTTCTCCCTCTTTTAAGAAACAAAATAAACTATGTTGAAATTTATGAAATTCAATCAAAACCCAGAAATCATTTTCCTGATGGGAAACAGAGAAAAAAAATTCAAGAATTTCAATTTCTAGAGAGAGACTGTCTTTGGATTCAATGCAAAACAAGAACAACCAACAAAGCAAAAACTGTTTCAGCGTAAAAAAAAAAAAAAAAATTATCCACATTCATCTGATCTTGAATTTTTCATTTTCCTGGAGAATGACATGCTATCTCCTTTCAGAAAAAAACTCAAGATGATTATCCCTAGCGAAATTCTCGCAAATTCTCTCTCCCCTTCTGAGAGAAAGATGAAGAAAATAGTGAGAAAAAGCTGTACTAAAATGGAGAAAAAAGATTGTTCTTTGTACACGCGTAGAAACCAAAGGCAGACGTTTTATGAGCCAAGAAAATAAAATGATGAAACTTTATTTATTCTCAAAAAGAAAATCCATGGCTTCTGATAAAAGGGAATCAACTTCTCTTTATTTAGTCACACCAGTATTTTGGTCATAATCCATGGCTTCTCTTTATTTATTCACACCAGTATTTTGGTCATAATCTGGGATTCGAAAAGTTGAAGGTGCTCAAGTGGGGGTAAGAGGGGTGGGATGGAGTGGAGTGGCGTGGCGTGGGGACACAATTTAAAGGCAGCTAATGTTTATGAAGATTATTTATTATGGGGCTTAACATGTGTGTATGTCGATGTTTGGGTCCATTTTTCAAAGTTCCTTTTTTAAAAAAAAAAAAAAAAAAATTAATTATACACTTCTAATAAAATATAAATTCGCCCAACTTTTGATAATATATTCTTCAAAAATTATTTTTTTCACAAAATTCATTCTAAAAAATTTATACCAAACGATGGTTATATATATGTTTGTTTCAACTTTCATCTTCAATGAGATGTATGTATTTATTTTGTTTTCTTTATTTGACTTCTTTATTTTAATGGTCAATAAAATAGGTCTATGTCTTTAATGAAAGTAGCATATTCTATTGAGCGATGAAAAAGATTTCCTTTTCATTTGGGAATGCGCTATATGTAATTAAGTATATATATTTCTTTATTTTCATCGTTTTTGTGTCATTTATTTCAATGCTTGGCGCCCCCTTTTTTTTAATCTCATTTTTCCAAAATTCATTTTCAAACCCACATTTTTTTATTAAATAATTTTATACATAATCAAAAAAAATTCTCTATTTTTTAATCACATATTTTTCAATAAAATCATTATTCAAAAACACGTTTTTCTTTTTTCTAAAAATAGGACACAAATAGGGGAGTAAGGAATTTTATATACACAAACCAGTTTTCCCCTCTAAATTCACTACCTTTCACTACACGACTCTATCACAAACCTCCTCGCCACCAAGCTCGAAACTATAAATATGATAAATAAATAAAAAATATGAATCGTGCTTCAATCATAGCAATGAGATCTAAAAGCATAAATGAGTATTTAAAATTTGAGATATTTTAGAAGTGTTTAACAATGTTTTAGAAATGTCAAAAACTGCTTCTGAGACTTCAAAATTACTTTTGAACATCTTTAGAATAAGTTGACCTAATATAATTTCCTCAAAAAACTATTCTACAAAAGGTAGAAGTTTTGTATCCTTAGTTAATTTAATCAAGACTTCAAATACGTACATGGATCAAAACTTACGTACTTTTTTTTAATCTAGAAATACCTCACTTCCAAAAAAAAAACACCTTTTTTTTCACTTTATTTTTTTCAATATATCTTCTTTCATGAAACTTAGTAAGAGTAAAATTGATATTTCCAAAATTAATCGTTTTCCGTTCAAATAATGTGTCAAGAAAACCATAGGCTCCAATATTTCTAATTCAAGCCATACAGCACATTTTTATACAACTAAAAAGATTCCTTAATTGTATTCGAAAGGTGTCTCTAATTGGTAACGGATACTCATGGCCTACTTATAGACAAATTATTTATCAATCTATGACTCCTCTTCATCTAGTAGCTTATCGAGGATTAAGGGAGCACAGAAAATAAACACTCGATCGTATTGGTTAGTTCAAAATTCATATATTGGACTTAACTAAGTCGATTAAGTGTCAAAGAAGTTGATCAAGTAACCGAGTGTTAAGCAGTTCTTCGAGTAGTTAAAAAGATTCGCAGTGGTTTATATTCCATATATATATTGTAACTCTAGTATTAGGAGATGCAACGTACTATAATTATTTCACGTTTCTAGTAGGAAGTGTGTCCTTCCATTTCTAACGGGTCCAAGGCAACGTTAGCCATGTGAGTTGTTGGTAGTATATCTAAGTAGATAAATACTCACTTAACGAGTAAAATATTGACAAATAGCATATTTGTAGCACCGATATCGTATTTGCAGTATAGATACCGCATTTGCATGTTAGATATTATATATGCAAGACTGATACCGTATATACAACAAATACCGTATATGCAATTTAGTGAATTTACAATTTACACATACCTTATATGCAAGTAATAGAGATAATGTATTCACATGTAAAAAATACCTTATTAGCAACTTATAAAAAAATAGAGCAAATAATTTTATTAACTGTAATAAAATAATAAAACAAATAATTTAAATTGAAGTAAAATAAATTCCAAATCGATGTATGTGCGAACACAGTTTCTTTAAAATAGATTTGTCTCCTCATCTTATGTGTTTGAGGTTTAATTTAAGCGTCTGCTTCCCATGATACAACAGTAAAACATTAGATTCTGAGCACTACGGATATTATTTCAGCGAACTGATTTAGTGTCTAAACAATACCAGCTCCAAGACTCAAACAGAAATTAAAATATATGCACACAGAACTTGAATTGTATGCAGAATGTATTTTCAGATGAATTCGTGTATTTTTAGAAAAGTGAAAAACGAGACATATAAAGACTTGGCTCTTGAAAATGTAACTTGTCCATTCACTTAATGACAATTGTCACAAGAGTTTCAACACAAACTCCTTTTAATTGGTATACTTTGAGCTTCAATTTCTCATTTACCCAAGTATTAATTTTAACAAGTAAATACATGATTTTGATGTACTCACGGAGGAAAGCACAAATTAATCTTTATATTTCAAAATAGTCAAACGTGTCCCACTCAAAACTTATGTCAAAGTCAGCCACATACTCATTTTTCCAATAATTTTTCCAACAATCTCCTACATGAATAAAAATTGGGAGCGACATATGATGTGATATATGACAACTTGATAAAGTTCAACAGTTAAAAACTGCATAGGATAGGTAGGTATTACCCTTTTGAACATTCCCTTGTGAAAGTATAATTACTTTACTAGCTGACAAGTAGACGCAATGTCTTAGAACTGTTCTTTCGTTTGTGTAAACGATGATATACTCTCCACTTGATTTTTCCCAACACATTTCAGTTCTCATTATTATATTCGTTTTGGTCATGAACATATGCCGGTTCTATGAGAGTTCACAAAAATTAAATTCCACACATTTCTCTTAGAAGCGGCCCCACTTCTCTCTCACATTGGTGATTTCTTATTACAAGTAACCCGCATTACTTGGCTCGATTTTCGACGTATAAAAATCATTAAAAGTCTATTACTTATCCTTCATCCTTACAAACATCACTGTTGCGTCGTAGGAATAGACGGGAGGTAACATCTCCCACAATGATTTTATTAAGTATTTACAATTATGTTGTCTATTTGAACCTAGATCTTGGGATCTCTAATCAACTAGGTTAAGTTTCCTTTGTATTAAATATTCATTCAAGGGTTTAAGTTCCATTCTTTTCGATGATTTCTCAACTAACTCTCATTTAACCCATTAGTTAGTGGATCCGCAATGTTATCATTTGACTTTACATAGTCAATAGTGATCACTCCAGTTGAGAGTAGTTGCTTTATGAAATTGTGTCTACATAGTATATGTTTAGACTTACGATTATATATGTTACCATGTGCCCTTTCAATTACTGATTGATTGTCACAATATACGTCAATTGTTGGCATAGGTTTTGACCATCTTGGAATGTCCTCTAAGAAGTTGCATAACCACTCTGCTTCTTCACCACATTTATCTAGAGCTATAAAGTCAGATTATGTGGTAGATCTGGCTATCACTATTTGCTTAGAGGATTTCCAGAATATAGCTGCACCTGCCAATGTGAACAAAAATCCACTCATGGACTCTAAGTCTTTCATATCAGATATTCAATTAGCATCACTATATCCTTCAATGACGGTTGGATATTTGATATAGTGCAGTCCAAAATTACGAGTATATCTCAACTACCTTAGTATTCTTACTATTCTTTTTCAGTGATCATATCCTGGATTACTCGTATATCATTCAATTTACTGACTGTGTAGGCTATGTCTGGTCTTGTACAACTCATCAAGTACATCTGACTTCCAATAATTCTCGAGTCTTCTACTTGAGAAATACTTTCACCTTTATTCTTTGATAGATATTGATTTATATCTATTGGCGTTCTAGCCATACCAGTATCATCCTTATTGAACTTTTCTAGAATTTTGTCTACATAATATGACTGGCTTAGAACAAGCCAATCTAATATTCTTGAAATTTTGATTCCAAGTATAATATTAGCTAAACCCATATTTTTCAAGTCAAATCTCAAAATTAACATATTTTTAGTGGATTTAATCATCTTATTGTCACTATCAACAATAAACATGTCGTCAACGTAAAGACATAAAATGACATAATCATTTTTAGTGTTTTTAACGTAAACACATTTGTCACACTCGTTAATTTTAAATTCACACTTCATCATGACACTATCAATTTTTATGCCTTTGTTTCGGTGCTTGTTTCAAGTTATATAATTATTTCACCAATTTACAAACTTTCTTTTCTTGCTCTGAAGATGAAAATCCCTTGGGTTGTTCCATGTAGATTTTTTCTTCTAAATCTCCATTCAAAAATGCAGTCTTAACATCCATTTGATATACTTCAAAATTTCGTGGAGCAGCAATCGCAAGTATGATCCTAACAGATGTTAATCTCGTTACTGGATAATATGAATCAAAGTAATTAAGGTCTTCCCATTGTCTGTAATCTTTTATTACTAATCTGGCCTTATACTTTTCAATAGATACATCTGCTTTTATTTTCCGTTTGAAAATTCATTTGTAACCTAGTGGTTACTTCCTTGAGGAAGATCTACTAGTTCTCATGTATGATTTTTCAAAATGGAA
This sequence comes from Fraxinus quadrangulata, assembly GCA_903798255.1. Lineage (NCBI taxonomy): Eukaryota > Viridiplantae > Streptophyta > Magnoliopsida > Lamiales > Oleaceae > Fraxinus > Fraxinus quadrangulata. Next base: position 94,739 of record CAIGRB010127215.1, on the reverse strand, counting down.
TGTATTTTACTTTTAATGACCTCTTCCCATTGAGGTCCATCGAAGAGTTTACAACTTCTTGATACCTTTTAGGTTCACTTTCTAGCATATATGTCAGAAAATTTGGACCATAAGATTTTATGTCATTTCCATTTTGCTACGTCTTGGTTCAACCTCAACCTTCTCTTTTAGTTCTTGGTCCTGACCATTTTCAGTCATAGTCTCATATATCCGTTTAGAAGAGTTTGTCTCTTCTTTGGACCTATATGAAAATATATGTTCAAAAAACGAAGTATTTCTCGATTCCATTGTTGTGTTTTTACGTATGTCTGTGATTTTAGATTCATGCACGAGAAACCGATAAGCACTACTATTATGTGCATAGTCAATGAAGATGTAATCTACAATTTTCGAGCATATCTTTACTTTCTTTGGTATTGGAATCATCAATTTAGCAAGATATCCCCACACTCGTAAGTATTTATAGGAAGACTTTCTTCATTTCCATAACTCATAAGGGGTTTTTTCCATTTTCTTTCGGGGCACCTTATTTAAAAGGTAATTTGCTGATAACACTGCTTCCCCCCATATGTTCTGAGGTAATCCAGAACTTATTAGCATTGCATTCATCATTTCTTTTAAGGTGCGATTTTTCCTTTCAGCAACACCATTTTGTTGTGGTGAATAAGGTGCGGTGGTTTCATGTATGATTCCGTGTTGTGCACAAAATTCAGCAAACGGAGCTTCGTATTCACCACCTCTATCACTTCTCAACACCTTAACTTTCTTGTTAAGTTGATTTTCAACTTCATTCTTATAGAGAATAAATTTCTCTATCGCTTCATCTTTACTTTTTAGCAAATACACATAACAGTATTTTGTGCTATCATCGACAAAAGTAATGAAGTACTTGTTGCCACCTCTTGTTTGTACAAATTTTAAATCACATATATCACTGTGAATTAAATCAAGTGGTTCTGTATTTCGTTCAATTGACTTAAAGGATGACCTTGTCAATTTTGCCTCAACACAAGTTTCGCACTTATGTTTGGAATCAATATGAAACTTAGGTATGCAATTCAAGTTAACTAGTCTGCGTAAAGTATCATAGTTAACATGTCCTAGTCTACCATGCCACATATTGGAAGACTCAAGCAAGTAAGCAGAAGAGTTTACTTTATTCATTTTTGGTTTAACAACCATTACATTGAGTTTAAACATACCATCGGAAACATAACCTTTTCCGACAAACATTCCACTTTTTGACAAAATAACTTTGTCAGACTCAAATACAATACGGAAACCATGCTTATTTAAAAGCGACCCGGACACTAGGTTCTTGCGGATTTCCGGCACATAAAGTACATTGTTAAGAGTCAGCTCTTTTCCTGAAGTCATCTTCAGAACCACCTTGCCTTGTCCCTTGATTTCAGAAGTTGCTGAATTTCCCATGAACAACTTCTCTCCATTTTCAATTGCTTCAAAAGCCATAAACAACTCTTTATCAGAGCACACGTGCCTTGTAGCACCGGTGTCAATCCACCACTCTTTTGGATTTGAACCCACCATGTTTACTTCAGAAATGACGGCTGCAAGGTTGATGTCAGATACATCTTCAACCACATTTGCTTCTTTTTTCTTCTTCGGCAAACGGCACTCCGTAGATTTGTGACCAATCTTGTCACAATTGAAGCATTTCCCTTGAAACTTCTTCTTAGAAATTCCACCTTTTGGCCCCAACTTGGGCCCTTTGCCACCAGATAGCCCAGACTTGTTTTTATAGGTCTTGGAGCTTTGGCCATGCTCCACAACATTTGCTTTAGCCACAACCTTATTGAACCCTCTTTCAGAACTTTTGTTGTCTTCTTCAATTCGAAGTCTAACAATTAGTTCTTCGACATTTATTTCCTTTTGTTTGTACTTCAGATAATTCTTGAAGTCTTTCCACGCCAGGGGCAATTTTTCAATAATTGTAGTCACTTGGAAAGTTTTACTCAACATCATCCATTAGGCATGAATTTCGTAAAGAATCACTTGGATTTCTTGTATTTGACTGATTATTGTTTCGAAAACCACCATCTTATAATCTAAGAATCTGTCGACAATGAACTTTTTAGCCCCGACATCCTAAGTTTGATATTTTCGGTCCAAAAACTCTTACAACTCCTTAACAGTTTTCATAGTACTAGACACGTTGCATAGCGAGTCTGTTAAACTGTTCATAATGTACTTTCGGCACAGAAAATCCAAATGATTCCAAGCATCAAGTGCACTAACCGCTTGAACATCTCCCTCAACCTCATTGAATTTTGGAGCACTTTCAGTCAAAAATCAAGTAAGATTCAAAGTGGGCAGATAAAATAGTATTTTCTGCTGCCANCACAAAAATCCGAATGGTTCCAAGCATCAAGAGCATTGATTACTTGAACATCTCCCCCACCCTCATTGAGTTTTGGAGCACTTTCAGTCAAGAATCTCGCAAGATTTAAGGTGGTCAAATAAAATATCATTTTCTGCTGCCACCTCTTGAAATTCAAGTCATTGAATGTCTCCGATTTTTCTCCATGATTAACTAGAACATTAATGGTATGGGGACTCACATCATGACTTAGCAATCTAGCCACATTCTGAGCTACAACAGAACTTGGTCCTTGAGCCATTGCAAAGCCTACAGCCTGATTTTCATTAGCCACAACTTGGGTTACATCCATGTTGGTTGCCATTTCGTCGTCTTCTGAAAATGAAATAAATATTAGTTTCCAATAAACAAATATTAATTTTCAATAAGCCAAATGAAACAATTTATCTATAATAAAGAATCTGTTTTAAGTTTGTTGGTAGTATGTTTAAGTGAATAAATACTAGCTTAACGAGTAAAATATTGAAAAATAGCATACTTGTAGCACCAATACCGTATTTGCAGGTCAGATGTCGTATATGTAATACATATACTGTATATATAACAGATACTATATATGCAAGACTGATATCATATATGCAATTTAGTAAATTTACAATTTACACATACCGTATATGCAAGTAAAAGAGACACCGTATTCACATGTAACAAATACCTTATTAGCAACATATCAAAAGAATAGAGCAAATAATTTTATTAACCGCAATAAAATAACAAAATAAATAATTTAAATTGCAGTAAAATAAATTTCAAATCGAGACATGTGCGAACATAGTTTCCTTAAAACAGATTCGTCCTCTCACTGTACGTGCTTGAGATTTAATTTAAACGTCTATTTCCCATGATACAACGGTAAAACAGTAGATTTTGAGCACTACAAATACTATTTCGGTTAACTAATTTAGTGTCTGAACAATATCCGCTCCAAGACTCAAATATAAATTAAAATGTATGCAAGCAGAATTTGAACTGTATGCAGAATGTATTTTCAGAAGAATTTGTGTATTTTTAGAAAAGTGGGAAACGAGACATATAAAGACTTGGCTCTTGAGAATGTAACTTGCTCATTCACTTAATGACAATTACCACAAGAGTTTCAATAATTTCAGAAAATAAAAAGTCAGTTGTATAAAATAAAAATGTAGCAAAACCTGGACGCTCCCAAGGATCCAATTTTTCTCATTTCGGTCCGACATTTCGTGTACGCAGATCGCGCTCCCAAACAAGTTCAAGATCTGAAACCTATTTCGGTCCATGATTTGCATCGCCCTGCACACGCACGTGGAGAGAGCCTCTATGCTACACATGATTACACCATTCCAAAGTGCAATCATATTTTAAGTGACTTTGTTTTCATCAACTTTCTATGTAAGACAAACATATTTCTATTTTTCCTATCAATACAAACTCTTTTTAATTGACATATTTTGAGCTTCAATTTCGCATTCACCATATCATCAACTTTGGCAAGTAAATACATGATTTTGATGTATTCACGGAAAAGAACACAAATCAATCTTTATTTTTCAAAATAGTCACATGGGTCACACTCAAAACTCAAGTCAAAATCACCTACATACTCATTTTTTCAACAATTTTTCCAACATGAGTTTCTTTATAAAGGGAGCGGAATTCACTGGCATGGAGCTTAGTTCATTATTCAATCATTTCTCATATTTTTATACACGAATTTTCTTCACCCATACTAATTGTCATGCGGAGAGAAAATGAGGAAGATAGTCCAATCCAAAGGCAAAGCTACAAGTGGTGGGGGCGATGACCAACCTTGCAACATTTTTAAATTTTAGAAAGTTCTATATTATTATTGTTGTTGTTATTGTTGTTTGTACATATGAGTAATACATGTATATTTTGTTTACTCAGCGCCTGTTTGATTAACCCAAAAATTCTCCTTATTTTTTAGCCACACAATCTTCCATCAATCACTATTTCAATTTTTTTTTTTTTTTTACCTAAAATGAATGTCAAACAGGGACTCAATATCTTTTAGGAAAAAGCCACTCATTCATCCCCAAAAACAAGAACCAAGGAGGAGTGATATGTGGGGAAATGAGTGAGTGTTGTTCTGTTTTAAGTTGTTCAATTCAACATCGACACGTGTTCCCCCAATTCAAACGTGTTTATGTATCATTCCTCTCAATTCAAACTTGTTTATGTAGCATTTCTCTTTTTTTTTTTTTTTTGTCCGTTGTATGAAAATTCTGACTTCTTTGACACTTGCACCTAGCACGGCCATCCGTTACGCCCACTGGTTTTGGATTAAGGCTTAATTTTCTTCAGAAGGTAGGAAGGCAAGCAATGTATTGTAATAATTGTCAAAAGGTAACGTAAATTAAGTAAGAATTGACTTGCATGCAGTCTTTGATTAACTTAACAAATTACAGTATTTAGCAATTTGCTTTATAATTAACGATTGTGATTATCTGCCTACTTTATTTAAATAAGAAATTAAATGCAAGAATCCAATATCACTTGACTTTTATCGGGCATTAGCGCGACCAAATTCTTAGCAAAAATGTAAATTAATTTTATGTTTAGAAGAATTTAGGTAAGAATCATTTAATTTTATGATGTTTAAGGTTTACAGTGCAACACATGAGTTACATATTAAGAGAAGCTAGAAGAGTAAATCGAGTTAAGTCGAATGTAACTCTTTTTCAAGGTGGTCGATATAGAAGTGTAAATTGTGTAACGCTAGTGTTCTAAAAGTTTGGAGATAGACACGAGGCATAAAGAAAAAAAAAGCCATGCAAATGCAGAAGGCGCGAAAAATTGCGGTTAATTCTATTTTTGACTTCCCAATGGTGAGCATCTTTTTTTTTTTTTTTTTT
>CAIGRB010127215.1:18750-84230 GCA_903798255.1 Fraxinus quadrangulata | reverse complement strand
ATATATTTTATTTATTAAATATATTAAAGTCACAATTTCATATAATTTGGTTACAAATTTTATATAATTGGTTACATATTATTAAATGGTCACAAATCGCAATTTTTATTTATATGTTACAAATTATTTTATAGTCACAATTCAAAAATTTTATAAGTAACAATTTGTTCATCGATCACAAATAAAAAATTTATACGTCACAATTTATTCATTAGTTACAAATCTATCAAATTAATAAATCACATATTATTCATTAGTCACAAATAACAAATTTTATATGTCACAAATTATCTTATAGTCACAGTTCAAAAATTTTATATGTTACAAATTATTAGACAGTCACAAATTATCAAATTATCGATCATATATTAACAATTTTTTAGATCACACATTATTTTCGTGTCAAATTGTCGAATTTTAAGATCATGTTTTAATAGTTAGTCACAATGAACTAAATAATTGGTCACATAAACCACCCCACCCCACCTCACCTCACCTCGATCCATATCCACCACCAATATTTGGTCACAAATCAACCAAATAATTGGTCACAGATATTATTCCATCGCCGCCACACCACCACCAACAAAGCCACCACCACTAGATCCAATACACTCCCAACAAAAATCATCACAACCACCATTGCCATCGCACCAGCAACCATCGCACCCGCAACACCACCCCACATGCCACCAATTACCACCACCACAACCGCCAAACAACACCACACACCACCCTACAACAACCACTACACACTGCACACACCACCGTCATCACCACACCACATCACACACAATACCCACTACACCGCACAACACCACGCCCAACACACACAACACAACACAACACACAAACCCCACCACACCGGACATAGCACCATACCTAACCACCGCACACAACACCACGTCCAACCACATCGCACCCAACAACTGCGACAACTCCACCACCGATCATAGCACATTACCCAACCATTGCACACCACCACAGCACGCAATACCCAACCACCGCACCAAAAATAAAAAATAAAAAAGAAGAAGAAGAACCGTCGTGTACGAAGGAAAGTCGTCGTCACAGCACCGCACGACATAGTTGCTCGCAACGTCGGCCGTCGATCGCAACAGCGACAAGCTCCACTGTGTCTCTGACGGCGACTGTGGGTGGAAGAGGGAAGAGAGAGACGAGAGAGCAGGCTGAGAGAGAGAGAGAGAGAGAGAATAGGGGAAGAAGAGGAATAAAATTAGGGTTTTAGGTTTGGGTAATTATGATTTAAAGAGAGAAGATAGATGAAATAGATGAATTAATATATGTTTTTTGTATAAATAAAGTTTATATCTGAAATTTGAAATTAAAACTTTAAAATTCTGATTTGGAGTAATTTGCACTTTTTTTTAGTATAAAGCCGTTAATTTCAGACATTAAAAATAACCCAGCTGTATTTTTTTATTTACCTGTTCTTTTACATTCAAAATTTTTTATTTATTTTTAATTTGTATCCATCTGTCATTAAATTTGAAATTTCACTCTTTTGCAAGTAAATACCTTTCGAATTGTTGAAGATATAAACATATGTAGGGAATAAAATTTATAAATATTTAACTTTTAAATAAACTAGTTCAAATTATAATTAACTAGAGGAATAAATATTTGCTAATATTGTGATTAAAAATTCTTGAAAAAAACAAATAAATTCCTTGGATTCTCTAGAAAATAATAATTGTGCTCACTGTTGGAACTGTTTGATGTAATGCATGGCTGTCTTGACGAGGATATAGAAATAGAAACTCTACGACTACATGTGATAGGCATCATTTTCGGTCTAGTTGACCAGAAAATAATTTTGCTTACTCAACGTAGAAAAATGATAGATATTTTACTATATTTAAAAGAGAGCTCTTTAACCATCTCTCTTATCTTGTATTGTTGTTTCGATTGATTGGAGAAATATAACCCTTAAGAGTAGTATCAAGGAATCTCGTCTTTAGGCCTACCTTTAATTGTACGTCTTTTAACAGTATGTAGATATCGAGGTTTCATCGCTTGAGATTGCAACAACGAATTCAGTCAGTCATTCATATTGAACAATAAATGAATATTTTTGTCCTATTTTCCTTGTCTACCAATCTTGATTATTCTCTCCCAAGTGCAGAAGCAAACACTGATCTGTAAAATCTATATAAAGAAGATGGTTATGATACAAATGAACCACGTAATTTTTCATGCACAAACTCGTCCAAACTTTTTAATTCATTATCAAAATGATGAATCATTTATATGGACATTCTCCATTTACGAACTAGTCTTATTTATTTATCTTTTTCTCAAGAATGACAACAAACTCCAGATGCCATTGGCAAAAGAAATATATTTCAACAATTTAAATTTTGTTATTTCTTATAATGATCATTTATCTATAAATTTGTCAATTTCCTGACGCTAAATATAAATAAGAATTTTGTCTCTATTGCAATAGAACTTGTGATGGTGCAAAGGAGATTGCCTCATTCAATCAAACTTCGAATTCTACTATCATCTTACTTATTCAATCAAGATGCCAAACTCAATCATTAATTGATATTTCCTAATCATGATAGATAAGAAATTATGTCAAATGTTTTAGATATTAGAAGTATATAAAGGGTCAATCCGTCTTGGTATCTTTAAAACTATGACGATTAAGTAGTGCCATAATATTTTATAAAATTTAGTAAATTTTCATAGAGGTAAAGTATGGTTGAAAATTAGTTATAGATTTCATGAAATGTACCGTAAAAATTAAGTATTGACGCTGAATTGAATTTTAATCCACTTTTTTAGTGAAACATGTTGTCCTCGATTCTCATGTGGATAACATGACTAATAGATCACAATTCCACTTACATCCATGTTACCTTTCTCCTACACACTTGAATAAACTGTTAGACCACGTGACCTCCTCCGAAAGTGGGGGAGGCGAACGCAGGCACTTCGACGATCAGGTAAATAAATTCAAAGGTCTCTTCCCAATTGTCTCTTTGTTTGTATTTACTTATAAATAAATTTTAATTTAAAGGTCAAAGTTAAATTTTAGTTTTAATCATATATTTTATAGGATTACAATTAGTATTCACTTGTCCACCACTCAATTCCATCACATTATAATTTCATTAACCTATAAGTAAATCCAAACAAGCATTGCTTGCATTAATCTCTTTATAATTTTGAGCTACAAAATTACATTTTAATTTTAACTGCACATTTCGTTGGGTCCAAAATATCTATAACTTAACCATAACTCATTTCCATCCTAAACAAGAATTTAATGTACAAATGGAATCATATTTATATTATCTTTGAAAAATATTTGATAATATTAGTTGTTATTATATAAGAAAAATCAAATGTTAAAATACTACTAATGATAATAATAATATAAAAGAATATTCAATATTTATTTTATTAATTATATACACACATATCAATAAATCAATTTTGTTAATCAAATGTTAAAATAATAATTTTAAAACATACAAAATTTTTGAAATGGAAAGAAATATTACAATAAATGGAGTAACGATAAAATTAAAGTAAATGGCTAACTAAGAATGTTAACAAGTCTATCAGCAAGTTAGAACAAAGAACTAAACTATCTAAATTATTAAGAACTAAACTCTTAAAACAAGAGAAAAGAAAAATTTAGAGTGAAGAAAGAACTCTCAATTTTTTTTTCGTGAAGAATAAGGAGGAGAACACCTCCTTATATAGTACTAGGATGAGGGAGGTTTCAAATTTTTAGTTAATTTTGTATTTAACACATAATCTTACTATAGCCATAAATAAATTTGTAACCACAAATTGATTATGGAATTGAACCAATTCAAATACAAATTAACTATAGAATTGACAAGACTTGAAACATATAAAGCGTTGTTACAATTTCATTCAACTTGAATATAGTGCTTTAATATATTAATTTAATACATTATTTTTCAACAATCCTCCATCGAAACCTACATAGGATCTTTAGGTGTTATCATTTTAACCTTCTCATATGTAAATATGTTTACTTTATTGACTAATTAGTAGATATAATGTCTTTGAACTATTCTGCAATTTGTGTAAACGATGACACATTTCATATAGGCTCCTTCCTAATACAATTATGTTCTCATAGCTATGTTCATTTTGGCTATGAACATTTCCATGGTTCTTTTAGAGTTTATAAGAATTGAACCCCACACAATTTCCTTAGAAGTGGCCCCATTTCTTTCCCACATAGATGATTTTTATTATAAATAACCCGCATTACTTAGCTCAATATTCGACGCATAAGAATTATTAAAAGTCTATTACTTATCTTTCATCCTTACAGGCATCATTGTTAAATCATAAGAATGGACATATATTATATCCCCCACAATAATTCAATTAAGTCTTTACAATTAGATTGTCCATTTGAACCTAGATTTTGTGATTTTCCGTCAACTAGGTTTGGTTTCCTTTATATTAACTCATTTGTTCATGGGCTTAAATCTCATTCCTTTCGATAATTTTCCAACTAACTCTCTATGTAACCATTTGGTTAGTGAATCCACATTTTTATTTTTTGACCTTGCATAGTCAATCGAGATAACTCCAGTTGAGAGTAGTTGCCTTATGATATTTGTTGACCCCATTTTTGTAATGGTTACGTGGACAATAGATTTCGGGCCTACTCACGTCCACGCAAGCAAATTTCAACACGTTATGACCAGAGATTCGAACGAAAAATGATGTCATTTATGGACGTGAAAAATATTTTATGAAGCGAGACAAAAATATTCAAGTACAGATAATATGATCAAAGATGATTGCATATAAACAATCAATCATAAACCACTCAACCAAAGTAAAAATAATCTAAAATTAGACAAAAGAGTATGAAATAAGCAAGAGAGTGGATAAGTGTGCCTTTAAGTGTAAAGAGTTGCATTAGAAATAAATGTTATAAGAGTTGCTTTATAGAGTTTAGGTGGTAGCCGTTGGATAAAGACCACGTGGCCTCATCTCTGAGGTCTAAACCTCACATCACTTAGTTTGCAATGCATTTAATACATTGACAATGGGTCAGTCACCCTATACTCTAGGCTGACAATTCTGACATTCATTATTATAAACGTTATATTAATCATTCATAAAAATTGTCGCAGATCCTTTAAAAGACTACAAGGGCTTCAACCAAAGGGAGCTTCGGATTGAGTGAGGGCTTCGGTCAAGGAGAGTTTCAAAACAAAGTGCATTAGCTTTTTCTTTAACTTCTTTATTTTGATTAATTGGGTCCTTGTTGAATTTATCAGACCTGACTCATATCTTCATGTAGACAATGATGTGGTCTCCACTTGGAGCCTAGATGGCGAGACGTAACATGGTTATGTTTACAACATCTATGTATAGGCTTACTATTATATATTTTATTTTGTGCCCTTTCAATCGTTGATTGACTGGCATAGTGAGCAAATTGCTGACACATGTTTAAACTATCTCAGAATATCCTCTAAAAAGTTATGTAACCACTCAACTTCTTCACCACATTTATCTAGATATATAAACTCAATGAAACTGTATCCAACGTAGGCCTCGGTTCCTTTCAATATCGCTACCACCTTATCAACAATTTCCTCTAATTTTATTGTTACTTTGTTTACTATAATGTTTCCTTCTATTATTTTATTTATACAATTCTAGTAGTATTTCTAATTTTTTTGTGCATTTTTTCTAATATCTTAAAACAAATCCGTCTGCACCGTAGTGTAAGAGGACTGATATCATCTATCTCCCATGATACAATGATTGAAAGTAGTTGACTAACACCTTGTCATTAAATTAGGCGAACTAAGAATGCTCACAATTCCATCACCAAGTTAGAACAAATAATTAAACTATCGAAGTTACTAAGAATTAAACTCTTGAAACAAAGAGAAAAGAGAAACCTTGAGCGAAGAAAGAACTCCCAATTTTTTTGTGTGAAGAATAAGGAGGAGAACATCTCTTTATATAATGGATGATAGAGGTTTCAAATTAATAGTTAATTTTGTGTTTAATGCAAACAATTTTACAATAGCCATAAATGAATTTGTAACCACTAATTAATTATGGAATTGAACCAATTTAAATATAAATTAACTGTAGAATTGACTAAACTTGAAACATATGAATTATTGTTACAATTTCATTCAACTGGAATGTATTGACTTAATATAATAATATAATATATTATTTTCCAACAATCCCCCACACAAATAAAATTAACATCAATAACAGACATACATAGTGATAGAATTCAACAGTCGAAATTAGCATAAGATACATAAGTGTTACCTTTTGAACCTTCCATTGTGTAAGTATGTTTACTTTATTAACTAAATAGTAAACATGATGTCCTTGAATTATTCTGTCATTTGTGTAAATGATGACACATTCCACATAGATTTCTTCCTAACACAAATTAGTTCTGATGGTTATTCATTTTGGCCATGAACATTTCCCTAGTTTTGTAAGAGTTTCTAAGAATTGAGCCCCACACAATTCCTTTAGAAGCGGCCACACTTCTCTCTCACATATGTGATTTCTTATTATAAGTAACCCGCATTATTTCGCTCATTCGACGTGTAAGAACCCTTTGAACCTAGATCTTGATATTTCTGGTCAATTATGTTGGGTTTCTTTTATATTAGCTCATTCGTTCAAGGGTTTAAATTTAATTTCGTTCGATAATTTTCTAACTAACTCTCTATTTAATCATTTGGTTAGTGGATTCGCAATTTTATCTTTTGATCTTACATAGTCAATTGAGATAACTCCAATTGAGAGTAGTTACATTATGATATTATGTATTCGACGTATATGTTTAGACTTACCTTTATACATATTATCGCGTACTCTTCCAATCGCTGACTGACTATAACAATATGCAAATTGATGGCACATGTTTAAATCATCTCGAATTATCCTCTAAGAAGTTACGTAACCACTCAACATTTCTCTACATTTATCCAAAGTTATAAATTCAAGAAAACTGTTTGCAACATAGGTCTCTGTTCCTTTCAAGACAACTACCACATCAACAATAATTTCCTCTAATTTTATTATTATTTTGTTTATTAAAATGATTTCTTCCATTATTTTATTTATATAATTCAAACAGTATTTCTAATTTTCTTTTTGTATTTTTCTTAACATCTTAAAACAAATTTACCTCCATTGTGGTGCAAGATGACTGATGGCATATGTTTCCCAAAATACAGCAATGAAAAGTAGTTGACTAACATCTCATCACTAATTTAGACGAATTAAAAATGCTCACAATTCCATTACCAAACTTGAACAAAGAATTACACTATCTAAGTTACTAAAACTAAACTCTTGAAACAAAGAGAAGAGGGAAACTTGAAGTTAAAAAATAAAATGGGTGTGAAGAATAAGGAGGAGAACGCCCCCTTTAGCACTAGGATGAGAGAAATTTCAAATTCTTAGTTAATTTTGTATTTAACACAAATAATGATACAATAGTCATGAATGAATTTGTAACCACAAATTGATTATGAAATTTAACCAATTCAAATACAAATTAACTATAGAATTGACTATATTCGAAACCCATAAATTGTTGTTATAATTTCATTCAACTTGAATATATTGCTTGAATATATTAAATATATTAATTTCCAACAAAATGTATATAACAATTTTTTTGTAACTGATTCTTTTTTAGCACCTACAATTAATTTTTTTATAAGTACACTTCGAACGTTTTTCTCAATCTACTTCCATTCATTAAAATTTATGCATAGGAGATGGTGTCAAACCACACGTCAATCATTTTTACTCGGTCAACGGCATTTTTCACTTAGAAAAGAAAAATCCCCGATATGCAGTTTCAAAATTTTGATCATTAACTTTAAAATTTATTCAAGGAAAATTCTATTTTAGAACCATTTCACTAAAAGTCGATAAATTTTAATTAAGTTTCCGTCTAAAAATTATAAATTGTCAAACATTATTTTAAATAACACATTCCAATAAATTCACAAATACTTTATACTTATTCACTATTCATTTTAACCTATTTTTTCTTTTGTTCGATCTAATAATTTAATTGGAAAATTCATCTTAAAAGAAACAAATCCGCTGTTTTAGAAACTTCTTCCCTCCAATGCATTTTGAAAACTTTACATTTCACCACTTCTTTGGATATGGGAATACATAACACATTTTTTAGCATATCAACACATTAAATCTTGCTGTCTTTTTATTTTTTAAGAAGAGAGGACATGTCAAAGTGTTAAGATATGAGAAATGTTATATAGCAAAATTATGTGCTTAGAGAATCTCCAATGGTGTTGTAAAATGAATAATTCCATAGGTACAGAGAATTGTTGACATAAATTATATATGTGCTACGTTGACAGCACCTGTATAATGTATTTTTTGTGTTTGTTGTGTCAAAAATCAATGAAAAATTGCCATGTATTTTTTTGTAAAAATTATGTCAAATTTGTTTTGTACTTGTAGCAATATTGTTGTAAACTTTGGTGTAGAATGACATCTCCATAACCACTTTTACATCCTCATTTACATTCATATAGATCTAAATTCATTTTTTGCCTCTTTTAGATATAAAAAAAAAAAAGAATATTTTTTACATTTTTTGCTAGAAAATGTAATTTATATTTCCTTTACATCTCTCCATTGCAGAACTTTACGACCACTTCAGATATTATAAATCACAATTTAGATATATTTTATATCACGATTGAAGATGCTTTTAGTATATGTCTACGTAGAGTTGTAAACAGTAGATCCGATTTTCATATTATCTAATATGTTGCTATACATTTTTATTCATTGAACGATGAAACTAAATACTTGTGATTCTACGTAATGAGGTGAAAGACATTTTTTTTCAAGAAAAAAAATAAAAAATTCTTACATATAAAACCATTTAGAACAGTTAAAAAAAAATCATAAATCAAACCAAAAATCAACCATTTCACTTGCCAAACTAAAATCAATAGTTCAAATTAGATTTCAAATAACGGTTTACCTATTGGTATTAAAGTAACGTTTTTAAAACGATTTAAAACATAAACTTATGGGGGTGGAACATCTCAATAAGAATCTTAAATTGAATATTTCTTTTTACTTAAAACAAAAAAGGTTTTAGAAAAAAGTAATGAATGTGACTCGTAGATAAATTGTTCAAATTTATGAAAATCACTATAATAACCACACACGATCCACTCATCAAGCAATTGACGAAATTACAGTTCATTTGGAACTTTCTTGAAAAAAGTGCAACTTATTTGGACCAATCATTTTGTTGTTACTTTGAACCAAATATTTTAAAAGTTATTTTTCCTCAAAATTTATTTTCAACTATATATCTCCCAATAAAATAATTTTAAACGTAAATTTAAAATTTTTTCCTACTTTTAATCACAATTCTTCAAAAAATAATTGTTCCAAAATTTATAATCCAAAAAAATAGGGCTCAAACAATGGCTTAAACTATATTTTTAACATATTTTTTTTAACTGGATAAATTATTCTATTTCAAAATGGTCTTTTAACTATAAAAATCTAAATCGAACCATTTCAAAATGATTTGGCTCGGTTCAAAATTGAAACTTCGAAAAATATATGTGACCCAAATCAACAATTTTGAAATTTTCGATTTTACAATTTCTTTTCACCCTTAATAGTGTTATTCTAAAAAGTATAATGTAAGATCATCTATAATGGTAGTGTAAAATTGGAGTAAATTGATATTTTAAAAATCATTTTTACAGTATTTAAATTTAAATTTTACTATAATGGAAAGATCAAAATTCACTTTTTTTTTTCTTTTCTCTTGGACGTAATTTTTTTAAATACAATTTATATTTTCTTTGCATCTATCCATTGAAGAGATTTTCGATCACTTTGGACATAAATAATAATTTAGATATATTTTACACCTCGATTTGAGATGCTATAAGGCAACCCATTTTATTAACGATGGCAAGAATGATGGAATGGTAACATTATTATTATTATTATTATTATTATTTTTTATATTTCATAATATGAATCTTATCTAAAATATACACTATAAAATTAAGGGTAAATATATTCGCACCATAATTTTTGTTTATTACACAACATTTTAATTGCGATAATATCTCTAAGTTTCTCTTATTTTACACTTATATTCTCAACTATTTTTTAATTTTTTTTATCATCTACCCTCTACTAATTTTCACATCTTGTTTATAGAGACACTTTTCGTCAAAATGTTTGTTATGAGGACGAAAAAGATATATTTATCTCTCGTATTTTTAAATAATTAAAATAAATAACTAATATAAAAGTTAAACAAAATATTTGTCCCTCATTTCAATATAAGTTAACAGAATAATTAGATAAAAATTGTGATTAAAGATAAAATATGTTAATTAATTGAAAGTTGAAAATAAAAATGCGATGAAAAAAAAGTCGAGAACATAAAAGTAAAACCATTTAACTAAATTATGGTGAAAATATAAAAATTATATAAATTACCTTGAAATTAATTCATTAAGTAAGCGGAATGGTAAATCTTAATATTTTAATTCCCGTTTTGCCCTTCCTCAGCCCCGCCCACCCGTACCTACTTTTTCTGCGGAGATGACTTTACAACGTGCAAAAGCAAAAGCAAAATCAAAATCAAAATCAAAATCGAAAGAGTTGTCCCTGCCGTCCAGCCCCTTCAACCTCCCGCTCCCCATCTCATTCCCTTGTCATGCAGTGGCAATCAATGCATCTTCTGCCCCAACTATTATATTTCTTTCTGTACAGTGTTATCTCCCTGTGATCTTCGAAACTAGAAGAGAAAATTTTCTAATTTGAACCACCTATCAAGTTCAAGGTACCCCGCATGAACTACTACTCTCCTTCTGTGACTGAAATGTGTGTCAAACTCTTCAAAGATTTGATTTTTTCTTGAATTCTAGATACCTTAATTTCACTGCTTTCCATTTGTTCTCCCTTTGATTTACTGGTGTTCGTCTTGAACAATTTTGCTATATTACCAAGTCTCATCTTCTGAACTGGATATTATTATTATTTTTTTTTTCAGGCCAGTTTCAGTTGAGATTAACTTTATATGCTGAGGGTTGTTGAAATTTCTGAAACTTTTGCTTTCTTTTTCCTGAGTGTTTTCTTATTTTAAGATTGGTACTAAAAAGTGGTATAAATGCATCGTATTTCTCTGTTTCATACTTGACTTTTTCTCTTTCATTTGAAATTTTACTGCTTGATCTGCTGCCCATTAGCTTTTTGGGATTCGATTATGATTTTAGTTTTGACGAATCTTTTGCTTTATTTCGCCCTTTTCTGCTTCGTACAATTTCTTTAGCTTTACTGCCCCCTCCATTTTGGTGCATCGAATGGAAAATAATTCTACCTTTGAACAAAACCATATTTCTTGATTACTTCTAATCTTTCTTTAACCTTTTTTTTTTTTTTTTTTACTTAAGTCACTTGTGTCCTAAGAATTTTAAGAATATCAATTAGATTCTATATACTAAGAATGGGAAACAGATTCATAAATAGAACGGAATGTCAGAGGAGGATTTATATAGCCGACTATTGGGGAGTAGGCAAGGCCTAGTTTGTCGTGGTCATTGTTATGCTCTTGTTCTTTTATTTTTTCTCTTTCAGAGTTTTATTTTAGCTAAAGGAGCATTTACCGATTTGTTATGTTACTTTACTTATTGAGAGAAGGATTAGTCTTTAAAAATGATATCTTTACCTGGTGGATTTGGAACTGCTGCTGATTAGTAGATAAAAGATAAAGTTTATCAAGAATAGATTATCCCCTTGTTTGATACGGATTAAAATCTAGATTTTAATCTAAGTTGAGCAATTAATTTTAACCACATATTTAATGAGAGACCAATTTTTATCAAAATCTACTAAAGAATCTGATTTTAATCCCCACCAAGGGGCTATATTAAAGAAATGAGTCTTAGCATATAATTTGGGCAACTTAAAAGGTTATATTGTTTTATGCTTGTGTTTTCTGGAGTGCTCTTTAAACATATTCCGAGATTTCTCTGTTTTTCTGTCTTGTTTATCTCCAATTTTATATTGGATATTGTGGATATATTAGCATGAAAACTCTCAATGTGGTTAAAATAATTGAGATTCCCATTAAAGGACAAATGGTTAAGGCAGCCTTTTGTTGTATCATACTCTTTGATCACATGCAAATTTGTTAAAACTAAGTCTTGTTGATTTGTGAGTTTACTTTCATGCAGGAATTTTTATTTGTTTATTGAAATGGCGATTAAACATATTGAATTGATAAATGTCTTCAACTTTTGTTTAGCTGGATTCATTATCAGGTCACATCTTCATCTGCAGAATTGACCTTTGACTAAGAAAAACAGAACATATTTTTCCAATATTTAGCTTTAAAATCCCACGGTTTGCTGCGTAAGAATCTTGTGACTGCCAGCAGTCTTTTGCTTTGATGACCATACAATCTGATCTGTGATATCCTGTGAGATCTGTTCCTATCAAGAAGAAGAACCTTGTTTGGTATATTCAATCAGATGGTCTCTTTCTGGGTTTGAACAAATGGGAGGTTGTGTCTCAATTAGCAGTCGAAGTACTTGTAGTAGTAGGAGCAACGAAGATAGGGTATTTCCCTCATGTATTGGGATAGATATGTTTGGGCGAAAGAGAAGTAGAAAAACATTATCTGACCAAATCACTACTTTGCAACATTTGTCTTCGATACCTAGTCGGATATACACCAATGGGAGGAGCCGTTCTTCCTGCATATTCACTCAACAGGGCCGTAAAGGCATAAACCAGGATGCCATGATTGTGTGGGAAGTAAGTCCAATTTTATCTGTTGCTATTTCTTTCGTCATTTCAAGGAAAACTTTGTAATTTTGTGTTTATATAGGATTTTATGTCTGAGGATGTTATCTTTTGTGGTGTATTTGATGGCCATGGTCCGCATGGACATCTGGTGTCTCGCAAAGTGCGGGATGTGTTGCCAGTAAAGCTAATTACATTTTTGCATTCTTTCGAATCAAAGAGAAATGGGTCTAGTGTTAATTGCTGCACTAAGAATGCAAAATCAGATGTAGTAGATCCTGTAAAGGATTTCCCGGCAGATGATAAAGTGGACTCATTGTGGAGAGAAGCTTTTCTTAAATCATACAAGGCCATGGACAAAGAGTTGAGGTCACATCCTAATCTAGATTGCTTCTGTAGTGGTAGCACTGCTGTCACTATAATAAAACAGGTATGTAAAAGCATTTCCGTGATAATTGTGATACTTGGTTATGTTTTATTTATCTACTAAGTTTGTTTCTTATGATCTCTTGATCAGGGTTCAAATCTTTTCATGGGCAACATTGGTGATTCTCGAGCAATTTTGGGATCTAAAGACAGTAATGATTCTTTGGTGGCTATCCAGTTGACTGTCGATCTAAAGCCCGATTTGCCAAGTATTTTCTTACATAAGAGTGATTCTCTTTTTTAGTGGTGATTCTGTTACATGAAGTAATTGCATTCGCCCTTTTATTTTCAAATCAGGGGAGTCAGAAAGGATTAAACGGTGTAGGGGTCGAGTTTTTGCTTTGCAAGATGAGCCTGAAGTGCAAAGAGTTTGGCTGCCTTTTGATGATGCACCTGGATTAGCAATGGCTCGAGCATTTGGGGATTTTTGTTTGAAGGAGTATGGAGTAATCTCCATTCCTGAATTCTCTCATCGGATTCTTAGTGATAGGGATAAATTCATTGTTCTTGCTTCAGATGGGGTACGTTTCCAAGTTTTTACCTCTGAATCTTCATCTTGTCTATTTCTTTTTCAGTTGCTAGTTGCTACTGAATTCACATAGTTATTATTAGTTATCAGTTACAAATCACGGATCCATGGGTGCAAAAGTTGTATGATTAAATGCATAAATATAGAAGCGCAAGACAAACGAATATATGTGGTTAACACAACTTGAAGTAATGGCTAACAGCGTGTTCAGGAATTTAGGAAAGGAAACTGTGACCCGATAATTTTTTTCCCCTTTAAACATCTTCACTTAATTACATTGAAAATACTAATCCTTTTTCTAGGGGAAAATATCATGTACAGTTCAAAATAAGTAGAAATGATAGGTGTGAAGTCATTTTTCCACATCCACTTTTATAGAAGTGCAAATAGAGATAGAAATAATGAATTCTCGCCTTCTTGATTCCTTAAAAAATATAGTGAATATACATATTGATATAGAGCATTGGCTTCAACACAACATCTAAGTTAATGGCTTATGCATCTCAGAATTGTATGTGGTAATTTTAGTATATGGCCTTATTTCACTTACTCGGATGCATGTGGTACATTTGCTTTCTCTAATTCTTATTATATAATTACATATATTTTAAAAGATGTTTATTACCATGCATGGTTCGGTGCACAATTTGTTGTATTCATCTGATGTTTGAGTTTGGAAGGAGTAGGATGGATGATTTTGATGGTAAATTTCACATTTTTGATGAGTCATTGATTGGGACGTTGTGTGGGTTTTAAGATGTTGAGAACTCAATGGGGAAGGTCTTCTCAAATCCGAAAGGCTCCCACGTTTGAAGTTGTAACGATGCGTCTATGCAAAATGACATACTACTAAACAACTAATTACAAATTCGTAGTTACTTAACTTGTGGAATACTGAATGCATCTTTAGTGTTAGTTGCAAAGTTAGGTAATCTATTCTAGGTTCATTGAGTGGCTTTACAGAGGGGTAGAGGGATGCACTTAGGTTGAGCATTCGAGTAAACCATTTTAAGGAAAGTTATCTTTTAAGAGATGCTCCAAGAGAAAGTTGAATTGAGGTTGTGGGAGATTTCTTGATCCGAGCATGACCACTCTAAAAGGTTCATGAATCATGGCTCTGCTATAACTTCTTCTGCAAGACTTTCATGCTTTTCTGTAAACTTAGACCAGTGAAAATGCTTAGTAATAGGAGCAATGCAATGTGCACAATGACTCATTTATTGCTGCTGTATAAAATAAAATTCTCATGCATTATATATCCCATCCAAAAGCTAAACCACACGGACATTCAACAAATCGCATATTTTCTGATTTTGCAACCATGGCAAACAGTAAGTGTATGTTTGGTGCATATTTTCGAGTAGGAATGGCAATATAACAATCAAGATTTTATGCAGTTTCTTCTATACTGTCCAGTACTCTATGCGATCCCTCTACCAAACACGTCAAAAAATTCAACAAGAATAAAACCCTGGAAAATAAGCGCTACGTATGTAAAATGGGAAAAGAAGATGGAGAAGAAAAGAATGTTCTACTCCAAATTCACTTTTTCCTCGATGCTTAAAACTTTGAATGCTGATTTCTATAGAAAATGATACTGGAGCATTGACAGAAAAGGGTATGTGCAGAAACGGGGAAAGTTGAATTAAAATGACAAATTGATAAGCAATGATACTATTGGTGTAGATAGAGAGAGATGGAAGAAGGAAAAAAAGAGAGAAGAAATACGTGTCAGCAAGTTTGTCCCCTATCCTCGTCCATTCTCCATAGACAACAGGGTATGAAATCCATAGCAATTTAAATCCAAAATGATTTGGAGACTGCACATACTAGGTCGAGTAAACAATAAATTATACTACACTCAGAGATCTAATCACATATATGGGGCATGGTATAAATGTCCAACATTTCACATGGAATAATTTACAAGGAAGCACTTCTCAACATTTTTATACTGCCATTTATGATTTATTTTATTCAGAGTAGTTCTTATTTTGGACAATATATAAGCTTTAATCATTCTTTTGCCATATGAAATTTATAAAATTGCATCTGTGTTGTCTTCATATATCATCTGCACACATACAGACATATTACTCTATCCAAATCCCCGGATTAAGAGGATTGAAGGACCTTACATTTTTCACGTACTACACAAATATTCATATCTGTCTGTATGTAACATCACCTGGTAAAGGCTAAGGATTAGAGATTACTAATAATAAAACCTGATACTTCTCTGCTGATTTCTTCAACAATCTATGGATGTTTATCTAAAATTTTGTGACGCCTTGGACACTTTTCTTCAAATATTCATTGTCCTGTACATTTGTAGACATTCTTAATCATATATATATAGTGCGGTGCAGTAATTCATGGCAGTGCAGTGCTCGTTTCGTTTCACTTTTCATCTTTTTAAATTCCTTGTTTAATGTCACCATCTTTCTTCTACATATTGGTTACAAAAAGTCAGTGAGGACCAAGCCATGGGTTCCTTCATTTTGATGCCGTGCTTTAGAATTTCAACCTGCCTCTTGATTTCTTTGGAGTTCTCTGCTCTGCTGTATTAGTTGCTCATTTTTTGTTCTGCGCTTCTTAGGCTACTTATTTGAATTTAGAAAATGTACTTCCACTTGAACTAGTACTTAATGTAAAAGCAGAGCATGGTCATTTGAAAACAAACCCTAGTTTGATTTTTATTTTTTGATAAGTGATTTAGTGAAAAGTGAATTTTTTGGAGAATGTGTGGTTAAAATTTAGAGAAAAGTTATGTGTCCACGTGCAACATCGAGAATGTGTAGTTGAAAATGAGTTTGATGAAAAAAAAGTGATTTTGAAAAGGTCAAAAATCAAACATGGGATATGATGAAAGGTTTCAATTTGAAGTTGTAACCTACCACAAAGACCTAATACTATGTTTTCGGTGAACGCATCTTGCTGTCAAGATTAAACGATTAATACTTCTTTGATGACTAAATTTAAATACATCTCTGTTTGGTCTGGAACAAGATTAACAACTCCCACCCCAACACACAAAAAGTAAAATGTAGAGGTGCACATATAAATAATGACCCATTCACGTCCTATCATCTGTCATCATTGCTGCAAATTATTGTTTCTGTTAGAAGGTTTCTTCAAGGAGTACTTGTGTAAAACCATTCTTGTAATTTGTACTTCCTGATATCAACTTTCGTTCCATTCTTTTATGAATGTTATTTTCGGCTTGAGAGTGTAAAGTGGGGTGGAATGGAAAATGACGCTATTAGTTATTGACAGAATCTTGAAGAGGAGTAAACAGTCAATTTTATATGTTTCCTTGGAGTAGTTAAGTTTCTTTTATATGTTGCCTTTTTTGTGTGATTGCTCCTGGACGTTGCTGATCTGAGAAAGGACAACCTCATGGAAGCCTAAACTATTAGTTGTTCGACTTTTGTGGGAAAGTGATTCTTTCAAAGAGGATCTCTGTTCAGTGTTGGTTCGATTACTTCGCCAACAGTTTGATAGCATACTTGGTGTAAATCTTTTCCTTTTATAAAAACCATTCTGATGCTATAAGATACGTGAACATTATAAACTTGTAGTCTTCTGAGTTATTTGTGTGCTATACATCATTGCAGGTTTGGGATGTCTTGAGCAATGAAGAAGTGGTCGAGATAGTATCATCAGCTTCGACGAGGTCGTCAGCTGCAAGGATACTGGTTGAGAATGCTGCTCGTGAATGGAAAACCAAATATCCAACATCGAAGATGGATGATTGTGCAGTTGTTTGCTTATTTTTAGATGGGAAGATGGACCCTGAGTCTGACTATGACGAACAAGGTTTCTCATCTGCTACACTCCAGAGTAACCATTCTGGTAATGCTGTGGAATCAGACGATGGCCAAAACCCTGAGCCCTGTCTTAAGAGAAATTTTACCATCCGATCATCTGAAGAGAATGATCCCAACAATAGAATACCTACTGACGTAGGCTCAAATGGCGAAAATATTACGAATGAAGATCAGAACTGGTCTGGATTGGAAGGTGTCACAAGAGTCAATTCCTTAGTTCAACTTCCAAGATTTTCTGAAGAAAGGCCAAGGCCATAGTTTTATGATTCATTTGTATTATCATATGTTTTCTGTATTTTAAACCCAAGAAAATAGAAAACATTTCTGGGTTTGATTTCATCTTTGTTGAAACGCTTTTGGCAATATTTGTCCCACTTTGATCAATTTGCTTAATGCATTGCATGAACTTGGACTGTATTTCTCACAAGCTATAGCTAAAAGCATGGTGATTTTGCAGGAAAATGGAGAAAAGACAGATGATGGGAAAATCTGTTAGATAAAGATAGAAACTATTAAAAACTTCCCGGCAATGTTTGATTCACAGAATTGGAGGACAATACAACAGTAACTTCATTTTCTTTTTAAAATATGTCAAAGTTCAGTCTAACAAATATGCACTACTTAGTTATCCAAATTTTGCTTGTTATTTTTCCTTTTCCTTTCTTCCATAAGTTTGTGATCGAAAAGAAGTGGAAGATAGAAGGTTGGACCAATTCGCCCTCAACTTTTCTTCTAAACAATAGTAGAGGTAGAAAGAGGAAGTAAAGGTTTTATAATAATATCTAGTATACTGAATTAAATTATTCAGGAAAAAATAGGTTATTATTAGACTGTTTTTGATCTAACTAGGCAATTGCTCTATAGTTCCATGGCATGCTTCCTGAACATGATATTTTTTTTGTTCTATAGATTGACAAAGAAACAATAATTCATTAGGTTTTGTCATTTGCAAGCTCATCCAAGGTTGAATTTTATTTTGTTTAGCAGATTTAAGGATATAATTGGTATGGTTAATTTTATGGTTTCCATGGTTCTATGGTTCTAGAAGCTCTCAATATCATTTGACTGATGTGGTGCAAGAAATAAGGTTACACACATAGTGATTTCTACAAAAATCTTTCTAAAATTGTGTATTCTCTTTTGTTGTGGCAATTATTTAAGGTACCTGTTTCTTTTTTCATATCCATATTTTTGAATTTTTCTTCTATGTTTGGACAGTAAGGTCTGATTGAAAAAATAACATTATTTTGAATAAGTATTTTAATTTCCTCCTGGGGTTCGGTTTGTTTCCGATTTGTGCAATTATTGATTACTGGGATATTTAATACTGCACATATAAATACATTAGATACTATATGGATGTTATTTTTGCTGTTATTGGAGTTCAGTTGTTTGTTCCAATTGCGATAAATTTATGGGTAGGTTAATTAATGTGATTTCAATGGATTTAGTGAGGAGGATAGGGGATGGTTCATGAAAGCTATGCAAGCTTATGAGTGTTGATGTTATTAGAAGAATGAAAGAGATGGCTCTTAATATGCAAACCCCAGAGCAGGTACTAGTCTTGAGCAGTAACTCCTCAAGATATTGAAGGTACTAATTATTGAAAAATATGCTCTTTTGTTTCTTTTTGTCAATTAAGGCATAACTTGTGCTATTGGACAGTGTGAAAAAAGTGATACAGGCATTACACATGCTGAGTTTACTAACAATGTTTTTGCTAAGTGTGGTTACATTTGTGAATAATGCTATTGTGAATAATGATTGTTTCAACCTGTTTAGTGTTCTTTAGAATTATTTGTTGACAGTCATAACGTGTTTTCATGAAATCTAATATATCAATGAACTAGTTTTCGTTGGAGTTGGTGTTATTTACTCAGATACAAGCGGTCCGGCTTTTTTTTTTTTTGTTTCTTTCTCCTCTTGTTTATTTCATTGCATTTGTTATTAGGTGGGTCTTTATTTTACAACGATAATTTTGTTATTTATTTTCTTATATACCTGAATATAATTCCCATGTTCTATAATTCTATGTGGTTAATTGATGTAGGACGACTCAAGTTAGATGATGTCGAGTTGTCCAATAACTTGTTGATGGCGCTGAGGTACGGGTACAAAAAGTTGGTGGATTAGTACAAAAATGACAAGTAATCGACGATCTTTCATAATTTGGGCAATTTTTGGGCACATTTTGGTATTTTGACCATAATTTTGGTTATGGTTATCACAATCGCGTTAATGACACCAATTCGGAAAGCTCTTTTCGGCGCGCACGTTGTGGTCATCAGATTCGCTCGGTGTACATCGATTTCGAGGGCAAAATCTGCTATTTTCCCTTCCAAATCTCCAATTTTAGTTATTTTTTTTGGGTAATATTTTGTTGACCTTTTTAAAACAGATTATGAATTCAATTTGAGCAAGATTTTTGAAATATTATTTCTTTTATTATGTACTTTCTTTTAGTATGACTATTGAGATTTTGCTATTTTTGATAAAATTTCGATAATTACGATTTTCTAGCTATATTAAGCCCGACTTGTGGGCTATTTTCGAATGTTGGATGAATAATAAAAAATTCTTTTGTTTTTCTTGACGTTTTCTCTTGCATTCTTCCTTGTGAATTATCTACTAAAACCAGCTGCAAAATAATCGCTATTCTGCCCGACGTCATTAATGTTGGACCAAACCTTTCTTTTGTCTACAGATTACACAAGTCTATGGATTTTTCGATGAATGCCTGCGGAAGTGATTTCATTAAGACCAATCCTGATTTGTCTGCAGAAGTGATTTTTATTTACTTGTTCTTATCATACGCCATTATATCTGTATAATTTAATAATTCATTTGAGAAGATTGTTATAATTTGCATCAAACCAAAATTAATACGTTTTGAAAGACAAAAACCAAGGAGTTTTATTCCTTAGCAATGAGATCTCAGAGAAGATGGAGGCCCTATATTGACAAATTATTTTCAGATATTGTGTATGTTAGATTCCATCAGTACTTGCAAGTTTAACCTTCGTTCTGCATTTCTTTGTAAATTACTTGGACTCTTGTGATATGCAAGATGCAGATGAAAATATCCACACAATCGATTATTGTGTTAGTACCACTTTGTCATTATGATGGTTAGATTCAAATTCATATACTCTGATTTTCATGTATACTATCATAATTTTCTCAAATGTTACTTTTGTATATTGCTAAAGTATTGTTCAATTTACGATGCTTTCAGTATAGTCAATTTTGTTAAAATAAAATGTCTATGAAAATGATGTCCACTTATTGGGTCTTTATTTCAAGATATCTGAAACATTTATCTTGTTTCATTTCTATGATCTTTTTGACTGTTTTGAATCATGTTTAAGTCAATGATTTACTTTTGTATATTGCTAATTTTTTGCTTGCTTGGTCTGGAATGATATAACATAATAAGTTTTTTTGTATGTTCAATAAGGAAACGTCTATCCCAGTGTAGTCACAACAAATATTGAGTTGAATATGTAATTCACGAGAATTCAACACATTTAAAACACTAATATTACCTTTAAAATAATCGAACCCTGTGCATTGCACGAGCGATAGACTAGCAATAAAAAAAGATGCTCTTTAAATACACTATTAAAGAAGAAAACAAGTTAAGCGCATGTTTAAGACCTATTTTTGGCTAAAAATGTATTTTGGAATAGTAAATTGATGGATAATGTATAGTTAAAAAATAAGAATTTTTTTGGGTTTTCGTGCTTTCATTGAATAATGTGTGATTGAAAAGAAAAAGTGAAAAATGTATTTTGGAAATAATGAGAATCAAACAAATGCTAAATATTTTGTTCATTATCAATGCAGCGCGAAGCAAAAAATATTCGAACACGAACTACACGTCTAAAAATATGTTCTAATATTTGAGCACAAAAAATATTTGTTGGAGCTGTTGGTCGCTGAAAAATAACATAACCCAGTGAAAAAAAAAAATGCATCAAGTGTATTAGCGACAAAGTTATTGTTGGTTGCAGAAAACTAGTACAAGCAACCATATAGTGCTCGCTGGAAGGGTCTAATACTAGGGATGGTAGCTCGAAAATGCCAAAACAAGGTGAAAAAAACGCTGGATTTATCATATCAAGTGTAATAGCGATCAAGTTACAGTTGGTTACATAAAACTAGTAAGAAAATCCCAAAATCAAGTGAAAAAAATTGTGCCAAATGTATTAGTGACCAAGTTACTGTTGGTCGCTGAAAATTAGTACTAGGGTTCTCTTTCTTGCTATATGGTCCCTGGAGAGATCGCGCTATCCTTCAACGACCAATCGAATGTATGGTTCTTGATACTCTGAATCAACAATCAAGGATTGGTCGCAAATAAGCATTGTAAAATTAGTCCAATTATAACAAACCAAAATCTCTACCAATCAATACTTGGTCAGTAGATCCTTTTTTTTTTTTTTTTCTAATGCTTTATTTTGTATTGTTTTTGTTTTTGTAGCAAGAAATTCCACAAATTTATGAATGTTCATTAAAAGAATAATCTTCCCTTTTTCTTCCAAAGAATACAAACCCTATAATAACATAAAGATTACACTTGAAAGAAATTTTGAATTGCTTGAACGAAGCTCGATACTACAATATGGATAATTAGCACAAAATATATCTACCTTTCAATATTATTGTGAAAAACGTCTTTACCTTTCATTTTTTGACAATTTCATTCTTATTTTCACCTTTGATTGACAAAAATGTCCTTCCACCCCTCTTACCTTTCGTATCTCTGAACGCAAAAAGTCAATTTTATTTTTAAAAAGGAAGGGTAATATAGCATTCTTCTAGTAACAAGACTCCAACATCAGCGTAGCCACCACCGTCCTCGTCGGTTCCGACTTGCACCAGGTGAGCACAAACGACTCATAGTCCACGGTGTTCACCATCTTCTTTTCAGTCATGGTAGCCATTGACGCGCAAAGGTCGGCAGAGAACATGATGACAGAGTTGGTTGCTGGAGGTGTTTCTGATTATTTTCGCTGGTATTCTGCGGCGGAAGTGAATGGGTTTCTTCTACTTTCACCATTGCTGCTACTTCTTCATACTATATTACCCCCCCTCCTTTTCGAAAAGAAAATTGGCCTTTTGTGTTCAGTTAACAGAGATACTAACGATAAGTAGATGGAAGGACATTTTTGGTAATCAAAGGTAAAAACAAAAGTGAAAATGTCAAAAAATGAAAGGTAGGAACGTTATACAAAATAATATTTAAATGTAGGGATGTTTTGTGATAATTACTCCCACAATATTCATGAGTTGTACGGTAAAGTTCAAAATAAGATTGAATGTTCGTATAAATTGCTAATGCAGAGATCTAAACGAAGGGAAAAAAATTCATTTCATAATTTCTTATGAAATATATTTAATTACAATCATTTTTATATTGAATTTGAGGATGATCATTATTTGACAACTAATATAGAATTCGACTTTATAATATTCTAAAAGGCTTATTGGAACAACACAATACAACTTCAAAATATACTTGACTTGAGCACACAAAAATTATATTATAATTTTTATTAAATTAATTAGCGCATTATTTCCAACATCATCATCTCTGCTATATATACAGAAAATCATCGCATATAAAGTTGTTTAGTTTGGTATTTCCTTTATATTTGATAGGAAATTCACTTATTCTGTTTTTGGTCATCATCATCACGGTTTCTGTTTGGTTCTTTAATCCACAATTCAATCTGCATTTAACTATTTATCAGTAAATATCATTAGCCAAATGAGAATCAAGGTGAGAGCAATGACGGGCAGATCATGGATTGTCGGATTTCAAGACTTATTCATTAATCAAAATCTTTATGACATCAAATCAAATAAAAATAAAAAAAAAGGCTTTGTAGACTAATAATAGTTCAATAATGCTAAATTTACATTCATTGTTTTACATCAACTTTGATATCCCTTTAAAAAAAAAAAATTTGACAGGAAAAGTGTTTTTTAATGATATAAAAGATAATGTACATGTATGTAACATGATTGATAATAGTTGGCGCATTAACGCTATGGTGTGGTTGGAGGGACGCATTAGCAGAGTATTTAAGCTGTCAACAGTTCCTTGGAAATCAAAATTCTAAATTTTATTTACGGTCATTAAACGTCTAGAGAAATTTCAATAGGTTACTAAACTCTAACTTAGTTTCAAATTCCCAACTCATCTTTCATCATCTCCCAAATTGATGAAAATTAATGCTTAATTGTCCGTCGTACCGCAACATATATCTTCCATGCAATCTTTGCACTACATGTCAATTTATCGTTACGGCACGTCATGAAAGTGTTAAAATAAAAATGTGCATTTTAATCTTTTAACCTAGAGATATTGTCATAAACCTTATTTTACCATTTCTATCTCTAGGGTGTCACACAATAATTACGAGGAAAATTGGAGCATCTCTAATCCATTCCATGAATGGCGATCTAGGTGACATTTAAATAGATAGATTTTCGATCTATTAACATTAATGTCTAATGAACAGACGGTTTAATTTAAATTTCATTTCTAATGAGTTTCGTCTATAATTTCATTTTTGTCTCTATTGTATATTTAATATGAGAGATGAAATAAGGAACATGAGAGACGAAATAAGGATCACGAGAGAGCAAATGAAACAAAGAGTGAGAAATATATAAATTATGATGACTCATTCCGTCTAGAAGAGCTCATAAATCTAAACTGTCCTATTGACAATGTCTATTTTCCTTACCACGTCAATTAAACATAGTCATTGACAATGTATTGGAGATAAACTTTTGTACATAATGTATACTTTAAATAATGCGGCAACATTTTTAATGAAATCTACATTATGGCATCTCCAACCCATGGCACTAAAATGGTGCAACTTTCAAACCATCTCATTTATTCATCCCAAATTTATTATACCAAGCGAACAATGTTTCCCTTATTTTCTTACGTTTTAATTCTCTCAACAAATAATTTATTTGAAAAATGATCCAATTACTCATTATTTTATTACTAAATTAAAAATTATATTTAATTAACTAAAATATGGCATTTATTAATAAACTTTAGAAATCATTACACTTAATACCACAACTAAAAAATATTACATTTAACATCACAATATTATAAAAAATATTACATATAATAAAATTCACATCTAAACATTCGGATCCAACTCTATATGGTTTTTTTGAAATGAACAAAAAAGAATTTTACAAATTAAGAACTCAACAAGAATGTCAATGATCTCAAAATACCTGTTGTCCTTTTGGTCAATATTTTGATGGTTTTGGAGGATTCAAAAATTATATTCCAGAGTACTAAATTATTGTTTTAATTAATGTTGTATTTTGCTCTAAATTTTAGTTTACAATATTTATGTTGTTGAAGTGCTAATTTCTTCTTAAATTATCGTTGTTTTCAATACGGTAATTAGCGAAATACCACTATAATCTTTAGTGGTTTTGCCCAACCTTTCATTTTGGTTCAAAACCTCTCATATCAACCAAACTTTGCGTAATACAACCCTACCATCAATGTCTTTTAATTTCTTGGTTAAACTGTCTTGTGAAAGCCAAAATCAATAAAACACAAGGGCTTTATTGTCTCAGCAGTTCCCTATTTTTGTTTGAAGTACCAAACTGCTGAAATTATTCCTATGTAACATATGAAAAATGGATAGAGAAGTAGGACAGCAGGGACAATTTACTTAAAAATTTGCACTAAATGAACAGTATTTCACCAAATTACTTCAAAATGATACTTAAAAAATGTATTAATCACAAAATTTTTAACGTTGGTCAAAAAATGTGGTCAATTTTGAACATTGAATCACTTTTTGCTCAATGTTGATAAAATCCTTTATTCAACAAATTTCGTCGGTCGAGGTTACCCCGTAAAGTTGTCACAGTGTGAGTCGTGTCGATTCAAAATTGTCCACTTAACGTTACAAAAAAAACATGTACCATTTTCAACAGAATTGTTTGTTTTCTAGTAACTGCACTTACGTAGGAAACAGTGTCATTGAAGTGATGTTGTGGTTAGAAGACCAGCCAATTATATATAAATATATAGATTATCGACTGCTGGATGGGAAATATAGGAAAATGACCCAAATATAAAGATGGCCTTTTCAAAATGGCCTTTGACTAAATTAAGGATAGAAACTATCAAGAATACCCTTAATATAAAAATTACACACTAGTCATCATAATATATATAAAGTTTTTATTAAAACCCAAAGATATTTTAATCATTATTTTATAAATAAAAATGAAAAAACCTAGAGGCACTAGAGGTCCATATAAAACCAAAAATTTATAAAAGAAAAAAGGAGAGAAAAATTAGAAAAGGAATTTGATAAAAATATAAATAAAAGAGAATATATAAGCCAATTATATGCATCACAAGAGGTTTTAAAATGTTTTAAAAATAATATATCTGAGAATTTTATTAAAGGACCAGTTAGAACTATAATGATTGAAGACATACAAAATTTTATAGATAAAATAGAAAAAAGAAAGGTGAGATTAAATCATAAGATCCCTATACAACTATATGAAAATGAAAAAATAGATTTCGATATTATAAATTGTCAAACCTTTATAGATTTTGAAGAAATAATAAGAGCACGAACTTTAAAATTATTAGATTAGTTATATTTATTTGATTTTTGTTTGCTCAAAGTAGCACCCCTTAAATATTGGTATCAGAGCCACAGATATCATGGAAGTTAAAATTACGAAACTAATACTATAAATTAGAAGATAAATCAGGACATTATACTACTTATTATACATTAGAAGAAGATAGAGAAAGATACGTATATCTAGAACCTATTTCCAATAAGATAAAAATATTAACATTAATTATAGTAAAAGATCTACTTAAAGAAATAAGAGAACAAATACTAGGTAAACTAATAATAGGATTAATAAGAGACATGTATATATATGAAAAAATTACTGAATATTATGAAGATGAGCAAATTATTTTATATTATAAAGAAAAATATGGATTATCATAGAACTTGACCCCTATTAGCGAAATACTTATCAGAAGATATTAAAATAAATTTAGATAAAAAACTAAATACTAAGAGAGAGTTAGCAAATCAAATAACAGATAGATGGTTACAACTAGATAGAGAAATATCTAGAAAAGAAAAAAGTTTAATAAGAGAAATAATAGGAAAAAGACAAATGATAATAAGAAAATATTATGAAAAAATAATAAAATATTTAGAAAATACTACTATAAGAGATATGAATAATTATATAGAAAAAGAGAAAAATGAAAAAACTAATTTTAGAATAAAATTAAAAAGAAAACGAATAATAATTTTAATAGGATACTTAAAAGAACAAAGAGAAATAAATGAACATAAATTATGTTTTACATATTATAAGGTTGAAGCCGCAAATGAAATCAAAAAATGATAATAGAAGTTAAATAATGAATATATGTGAATTTTTGGAGAATTAAAATTAATGTTAAAAATATTAATAAATGATGTTCAAGAATTAAGAAATGAAGTAAAAGAAGCTAGAAATGATATTAATATATTAAAACTTGAAATTAGAAAACTAGAAGAAAATAGTAAGAATAAAGATAAGAAAATAGATAAAAAATTTACAGAAAAAAAAATTTAGAATAGGAAAGAAACACATAGAACAAGAAAATTTGGTAATAGAAAAAGGAAGTATGAATGATGAATTTAGAAAAAATATTTTACCAAAGATACTAGAAGAAGAAAAATTAATAGAAGAAACATTAGGAAAATTAATTGAAGAAAAAAGATCAAGATATTAAAAATGAATGAAAAATTAGATTTACTTATAGAAAATTTTGATCAATTAAGTTTAGAAGATTTAAGTGAATATCAAGTTTTATTGAATACTGGAGGAGGACCTCATGCAGTAGGACATTCTGGAAAAATATCAAATCCAGATGATATGGCAGACTTAGAAGAAAGTGATGTACCTAGAAATTATAATAGACCA
The DNA here is from genome assembly GCA_903798255.1 of Fraxinus quadrangulata. Classification (NCBI taxonomy): domain Eukaryota; kingdom Viridiplantae; phylum Streptophyta; class Magnoliopsida; order Lamiales; family Oleaceae; genus Fraxinus; species Fraxinus quadrangulata. Next base: position 56,561 of record CAIGRB010127215.1, on the reverse strand, counting down.
TATAGATAATTTTATGATAAAATAAGAGATAGACAACCACCTAAAGGAAATAAATATAGAGATAAATTTGAATCAAATGATATTTATGATAAACCTATTAATCATGGAGGAACAAAATTAGATTTAGATTGTAAAATTGATACTAAGAGAGCCTTATTGACTTGGGCAGACTCAATGATATTATTCTTTTTATATAATAAAGATGATACTTGGGAAAACATAAAAAGAAGAATAGAATTCTTAATAGCATCATTTGAAGGAAATGTTAGAGATTGGTGGGAATGAATAAATAATGATACAAGAGGATTAATAAAAAGAAATGTACAAACAGAAATAATAAAATCAGATAGACAAGGTATACAAAGATTAACAGAATACATTGTAGATGAATTTTTAGGAGAAAATTGGTTAAATAATGCTGATAGAGAAGTAATAAGAGAAAAAAAATTGTTAGGATTAGATTAATAAATTTAACAATATGTGACATGTGTAAAATTAAATCATATACTTGTAAATTTAAAAATTATTACTATGTTCAATTCTATAGTAATGAAAATCAAGAAGTATATCAAGACATGTATTATACCAAATTACTAGGTTCATGGGGAATATATTTTAAAGTAGAGTTTGAAAAATATATTAAAGAAAATATAAGAATACCTAGAACATTAGGATCAAGAATAAAAATTTTATTTGAAAGACTTGCACATATATGTCAACAAAGGCAACTATTGAAAAAATCAGAAAAATTAATTAGGATATGTTGTGAGGATATGGAAAAACCTACACAATGGAGATGTAATCCTGAAAGAAATTACAAAAGAAAATATAAAAATAGAAAGTTTAAAAAATCTAGAAATTTTAAGAAAAAATAAATAAAACCCAGGAGAAGATATTATAAAAGAAAATATAATCCAAATAAACAACAAAAAAATAAACCTTATAAAATGGATAAAAGCCAATGCAAATGTTGAAATTGTGGTGAAATAAGTCATATAAGCCCTGACTGTAAAAAGAAAAAGAGCAAAATATTACAGAAAGAATGTTTAGAAATAGAAAATGAATTAAATGAAATATCTGATATTGAACAATATTATGATCAAGAAGTATTTATAAGTGAAACAAATTCAGAAAATGGAACAGAATCTGAATAAAGAAATAGAAAGAGATAAAATAGATATACAAGAATATGAATGAATATAATGGTATGGATTAAAAGTAACTTTTGATAATAATAAATTCAGAAAAATACAAAAACTATCATTAGATTTAAAAATAGGAAGATGAGAAGTTTTAGATAGAATTTGGAGAAGAGAAAGAATAGTAATAAATGAATACCATAAAATAGAAAAAACTATAGATGTTAAAACAACTCAAGGAACACATAAGTTAAACATTTTAACAAAAAATACAGTTGATGAATTATTGACAAAAATTAATAAAAAACAAGGTGAAAAAATCAAATATGTTTATTTAGCTGGAATACAAATAATGTTTAAATCCTTACTTAGGGAAGGAATAGACTCACCTTAACAGTAAGTTTACATGATGGAAGAATAATAAATTGGAATGATAGTCATTTAGGAACTATAGAAGGAAATTTAGCATATAAAAAATTAATATTTACTTGCTACCCAAAATATTGTGTTTCATTAAAAAATAAAAATTTCAATGAATTTTAGGTTTACATTTTAAAATACATATGAATGATATAATGGAATCAGGAGATCATATTATGACTATAGAATATAGAGCCTTATATACTTTCACTAATTCTAATTAAGGAAATATATACTCTAAAAAACCACATATAGAAGTCCCTAAAGAATGCAAGTATATTAGTAAAATAATAGAACCATATAAACAAATAAATTTAGTCCCAGAAAATTATGAACTTAACGTAACTAGAAATAAATCTGAAATAATAGAGTTTTAAAAAGAGGAGTATCCTGATAATAAAATAATTTTCAGAGATGGAACATTAATTAAAAGGTCAACAAGTATGAGATTACCTAAACAAATAGGAGAAACTAGTAATACGAAGAGAATAGAACTCCATAGAGAAGTTGGAAATATGAAAATAAAAGGAGAATATTATAATGGAAGAGAACACATAACATGACCAAATATATTAATTTTTTTGGATTATCAATAGATAGTAAATGAATAAAATTACAATACCATATATCTAAAAAGATAGAAAATTTTCCAAATAAATTAGAATCTAAGGAACAGATACAAAAGTTCTCAGGATGTCTACACTATCCTGAATGATTTATTGAAAATCTTTCAAAGAAAAAATATAAAATACATATTTTACTTATAAAAATAAATACCAAAAGATGGAGTGAAGAACATACACAAATAGTTCAATTATTAAAAGAGGAATGCAAAAATTTACCAAAATTAAGATTACCGATGAAAAAGACATTTTAATTGTTAACACATATGCATCAGATAAATATTGGGCAGCAATATTAAAAACAGATTTAATGAAATTTGTAGATATTCAAGCGGAACATTTAACAAAACAGAAATAAATTATACAACTCATGAAAAAGAATTACTTGCTATCATTAGATGAATAAAAAAGTTTTCATTATTTTTATTATCTAAAAAATTAATTGTTAAAACTGATAATTCTCAAGTTGTAGGATTAATCGGGAATAAGTTACCATCAGAACCTCAGTATAGGAGGCTGCATAAATGACAAGCTTATTTATCATTTTATAATTTTGATATAATTCATATTAAGGGAATTAATAATTTTTTTGCAGATTTTATCAGTCGAAATATTGAATTTGGAAATGAATGATATCAAAAATCATTGATAGACGCCAGAGAGCAAATGAATTTCCTTATGGAAGAAGCTGAAGATATAAAAACGGGAATTGAAACGCTAGCATAAAATCTCCAACATAATGTTAATTTGTTGGTAGATATCTCTAACTTTCATTTCAATTATACCAAACAATTGAGTGAAAAATTTGATGATATTACTTCACAAATCGATTCACTAAATACCAAACAGGGAATACCAATTAATGCCAAGCAAAAATGTCAAATGATACCAAACAGGAAATACCAATAATACAAACAGGTACACAGCACGGAAGTAGCAATAGACCCAGTCAAATCAAAAGAGATATACCAAGTCCTAAAAAAGTAACCATAAAAGTAGTGATGGACATATAAATGTTATCAGGATTAAAACTGATGAAAATGATACCCCTTTATCAACAAAAGAAGACGAATATAGACAATTTACTAAAATTGTTTATGAATTGGAAGAAAATGACTTCTACTTTATATCCTCAGCAGATCATGTTTACCCAAGATTGATTATTACCAATAATACAAACCCTTTCATGGTCAAGATGGTAGCAGACTATGGATTTTTAGATCTAATTTACATTGGAAATGATCTAAAAGAAATTAAAAAATTTGATGAAATATTCAGATCTGAAGTATCAAGATTTGCTCAAGGCAAATCCATTTACATAAAATTTTATTCATTAAGCTCAGAAGTCGATGAAGGGATATTCTATCATGCAAAACATATCATTACAATTAGATATGTTGGCCGAGATTTTCAAATTGAAGTCGGTCAAAACAAAAAACCATTACAAAAAATCATTAGATCTTGGAAAAAATCCCGAAGAATTTTAGGGATGAAAGTTTTATATAACATTGCAAAGAATTTATATGATAAAAAATTCAAATGTCTATGCCGATATGAAAGATGGACACTCCTTACCAACAATAGAAAGGAAAAATCAACAATTTTAAAAGAGTATATTGAAAAATTTGATACTTATCAAATCAATGGAAGCCTCACGACAATTCAAGAGTCATGTCAGTTGAGAGGTTGTCCCACATACCAAAAGAAGATGTGAAATAAAGAAGATAGATACAACGATGGACCTACTATGATTAAAAGAATCTTGCCAACACCGGATGAAGACAATGCAAACAAAGCTAGTGCGTCTTTAGTGAAATTATTGACACCACTATGTAAATTATTGATATTGCTTGAGCAATGATGTAGGAAAAAATAATTGAGCCTCATATAGTGGTATAAATAGAGGCCTTCGGGTTAGATGAAAGGCAGAACGACTAGAGCACTTAAACTGTGAGAGAGCCAAATAATTTTTGTCCTATATACAAAACCATTGTATATCAATTTTTCTTTGAATAGAAAAAGTTTTATTCACATTCTAATCCTCTTAAAAGATAGATATGAAATTCTAAATTTTTATTTCCCATAGATTTTGGAGAGATCTAAAGGAAAGATTTCTTTCTTATTTTAGGATTAAACAAAATTTTTCTTTAACCAAAGTCTAGAAAATTATTCTTAGAAATGATATAGTAAAGAGGAAGTAGCTGATATTACAGTGATCCCGTAAAGGCAGAAAGTCGTTGAAGGGAGTTAGTTGTAGAATCAGAGCTCAAAAGGTCACTTATTTTTAAGAATAAAGAATCAGATCAAAGTTAAGGTAAAACTACTAATTTTTACTAATGTTAGAACGAATTTTTCTGAGATCTTAAAAAAATCGCAGGGATTATTATGATTATGTTTTGTTTAAAGAATCATATCATGATTATTTTGATATTATTATCAAGTTTACATCAATATTATGCCATGATATACTATTAAAGGATTAGATAATTTATTAGAAATGATGTTAGAAGAAATAAAAAATATTATTTATAGATCAGAAAATACCGACATAGGATCTGAAGAATATAATAAATTCAATGAAAAACTTGAGCAATATGTAAAAGATTATTCTAATATATTAGATCATAGGATGAAACTATATAAATAAATTCAAAATAGAAGACATGATTAATTTAAAAACTATCCTAAAAGATAAGGATATTTGATGCAAAATACAATAACTCATTTCATTAAGGGTAAAATAGATTTTTTATAGTTATACCAAATAATGAAGTTGACTAGGGTTAATTTGAAAAATACCCCCTGCTGGATTATGATGTCGAAAGTATTTTATTTTGTTCTTTGTTGTGATACACGTTGCCTTCTCAAAAAGATTATGATTTCAACTCTCGCCAACACTTTTTCCCTAACTCTATTATTGTGCTTTATGAATCTAAATTGAATCATTAAACTTTAATTGGTTATAATTAGATTACTAAACTTGAATTTGTTTCAAATTTCACCCCTACATTACTTATCGTATCCTAAATTGATAAAAACTAGTGGGTTAGGTGCTCGAAAGGAATATGGAACTTCACCCATATACCAAAATCATACAAGAACTTAGTTTTATATCAAAATCATACATATTAACTCACAAAATTGTATCACATCCATACATGAATTAACTTCCGTCCGTCATAACTAACTGATAATCCACATGACAAACGAATGACTATTGGCAATGACGACACAGACTTGACAAGTTATTTATGCTAACAGTACATGAATTTTCTCCCTATATCAAAATAATATATAAACTCAACTTATTAAAATCATAATTCTACTCACAAATTTGTATCCCATCTATTATGATACTTAGAATATATATTTATTTTTCAATTGCTGATTGGATATGTATAAATGTTAAAAAAAATGTTGATTTTTTAAAAAAAATGATTGAAAAATTTAAAAAAAAAAAAACCAAAAATAGTATCTAGTTTAGCATTGAACGATTTGTCACCTATGATGATTGGGACCTGATATGATTATGTGGATTAAATTGTTGATATTGTTAACCTAGACTTGAGTTGAATCCCCAAATCCTTTATATAGAAACCAAATTGCTAAAAAATAGTTTGGGGATGGGAAGGTTAGCGCTTGTGTCCATAGAAGTTTGGTGGTTTGGAGTTCTCGGGTTTCACCATTGATTGAATGAGTTTGTTTTAAGGAATTTAGAATGGATACGGATTACTTTAAAAATTCGAATCTTATACAAAAAAAGAAAAAAAAAAGAAGGGAAATTTACACCTATGTAAGCCACCAAAAGTAGCTTTTGTTAGCTTTATTGTGAATTTGATGCTTAACTATTAAGTGTAAATTTCACACTTATCAACACCTTCAAACTTCAATTTTTGTTCGTCCTCAAACAAAATAAAACAAAATTTAGGCATAAAACATATTACTATTCTAAGCAAGTTACAAATAACAAAATCAACATTGAACTACTTCTCATATACCTTAGATTCGAATTTAAGCGACAATTTAAAAAGATCCAAACAACATCAAAAATAAAATTTTACTTATTCGATGCTCAACTTAGTGTGTGTGTGTGTGTGTGTGTGTGTGATTAGCCAACATTGAACTCACACCATACTAGAACACAACCAACCAAATGTTGTTGATTTATTCACAATCGCAATCCTTTCGTGGTCAGTTTTTCCTCACACCTTTCATGCAAAATCACTACTTATGCTTTTTCTCTCCAATCCCGATGTATTTTTAGCACATGTGTGTTCCTAATAAATCATTATAATGCATTTTTCCACACAAGTGGTAAGAGATACTTGTAAACCTAGAAGGAAGATGGTAAGTATTTCTCCAAGTCATACGGCCAATCTCTAGAGTTCAAATCTCAAATTCCTTACTTTTGATAATCTAAATCCATTTTTCTTTCTTTCGCTATGAATATATTTTGATTTCTGCACTCCTTTTTTTTTTTGACATCTTATATACAAGACTACTCTCCATTAAATTTTCTAAATGACTCATGTAATGAGTTTTAGGTCGATAACTCCCAAATCATATGAATATAAGGCACCAGATTTTAGATGCCATAACAGACTTAATCAATAGAGTCATAAATGCTACGAAGAGAAGTATAAGATGTATTACATTTTCTTTCTTTTTTTATTTTTGTATGAGATCCGAATTTTTAAAGTGGTCAGTACTCATTCTAGACTCTTTAACACGAATTCATTCAATAAATGGTGAAACCCGAGAACTCCAAATCATTAAACTTCTATAAACACAAGCACTAACCTTCCCACCCCAAACTACTTTTTAGCAGTTTGATTTCTATATAAATGATTTGAGGATTCAGCTCAAGCGTAGGTTAACAACATCAACAATTAAATTCACATAATCAAGGGCCTGTTTGGGTCAGATTAAAATCTGATTTTAATCTAAGTCAAAGTCAAATAATTAATATTAACCACATCTTTTATGGGTCCAACATCTTTTCAACAACACATTTCAAAAACTTCTATCACAATCCGCTAAAAAACTAATTTTAATCCCCACAAAACACCCTCTTGATTATGTCCCGATATAAGTGTAAGTCAAAGATGACTATATGCTCAAGTAAACTAGTCAAACATGGATAAACACTCAAGTAAAAGCATAATATACGATGTTGTCCAAGTCTAGCTAAAACTATACTCAATTCAAATAAATATGATCATAGGCGGTAATTCGGTCAACGCTAAACTAGACACTATTTTTATATTTTTCAATCAATTTTTTAAAACTAAACTAGACACTATTTTTATATTTTTCAATCAATTTTTTTAAAAAAAAATCATCATTTTTTTTTCATTTATACAGACCTGATCAGCAGTTGAAAAATAAATATATATTCTAAGAATCCTAATACTTTCCCACCCCAAAACAAAAATACCCCAATGTAAAAGCAAAAATAATCAAAATAAAAGAGTTATGATCAGAAACTTCCCAGGGGAGATATGGATAGGTAGAAAGATCAGATGGTCTGACTGGAAGATATCATGATAGCCACCACTTTTCTTTGTTGCTAGATTATAATTTTCTGTTTCAAAAATTCAAAATAAATATTAGTGATAGTAAATAAGGTTTTTGCAATGAATTCACACCAAGAAAAATTCTAATCTTCTAACATTAAGAAGATTAAAATTTAGGTGCAACCTTAAGAATGAATATTATACCAATATAAGCCCAAAATAATGTTAGGGTGTTAACAATGAATTTAAGTAAAAATGAACCCAATATCTAAACATATCTAACTTACTAATTCAAGTTTTAAAATACTACATAAAATGTGTTAAATATTATTTAAATGCACGAGTTCCTAAATATGGTCATAAAGTACTAATGCAAATCCTAAAACTACGTATAATGAAATACTTAAATCAAATAAGTGAAAAGAGATAGAAAAATGGGCTTGCCTTCCATTAAGAGCTCGATTTATAGTCTATAACTCGACTTTTGGGTGATTCACTCAGGTGTTACAAGATGAACAGTTGATTTTTCTTTTGAGAATTCTCCGTTTCAATATGACTTTATCATTGTCCATTAAATTTGAATGTTCATTTGCCCTCATGAGTGATCTTAAAAGGCCCATGTAGAAAAACTTGAGTAATAGTGTACGGTCCCGACCACCTTGACCTTAACTTGTCTGGAAAAAGCCTGAGTTGCGAATTGTATAACAAGACTTGTTGCCAACTTCAAACGTCCTTATTTGAATATGCATATCATGCCACTTTTTGGATCGCTCCTTGTACAGATTCACATTTCCATAGGCTTCCAACCAAAACTCATACATCACATTCAATTGAAGTAGTCTTCTTTCACCCGCTGCCTTCAAATTAAAATTCATGTTTTTGACTGCCCAATAGATGCTCCAACTCAACTCGTAGATGACAAAAATCAGATGATAATGAGACATGCCTATAGGAGTTTTGAAAGCTGTTTTGTATGCCGACAAGGCATCGTCAATTTTCTTAGACTAATCTTTTTTTGAAGAACTAATAGACACCTCAAGGATCCGTTTCAACTTTCGATTGGAGATTTCAAAGCCCATTGGTCTAAGGGTGAAAGGGGATAGCTATATGATGTCGGACGCCATATTTAGTCAATACGAACTCAAACTGAAGATGGCAGAAATGTTTACCCCGATCGTTAATAATTGCACGGGGTGTACCATACCAGTGAAATGTAATTTTTCAAGAAATTTACCATCACCCGAGCATCATTAGTTGGCAATGCAACTGTTTCCACCCATTTAGAGACATAATCAACTGCAACAAAAATATATTGATTTGAGAATGTGGGAGGAATGGTCCCATGAAGTCAATTCCCCACACATCAAACAGCTTCTCTTCAAGAATATTGTTCAAAGGCATTTCATTCTTTCTAGAGATTTTTCCTGTATGCTAGCATCTATTACAGCTCTTCACAAAAATTAAGCATCTTTGAATATTGAAGGCCAATAAAACCACGACTAGGATTTTTGAAGCTGTCTTTGAAGCACCGAAGTGTCCAGTATAGGCAGATGAATGATACTACTCGAATATCTGAGAAACCTCTACTTTAGGAACACAATGCCTAATAATTTGATATGGACCCCGTTTGTAGATTATTCTCCAAAAAATAATATTTCAAGTCAGAAAAAAATTTATTCTTTTGATGACTTGAATAATTTGATAAAATGATGGATTTGGGCAAATAATTTACAATATCTGCATACCATGGTGCATTCTCCACATTAAAAATCTGTCCATCTAGAAAGATCTCATTTATATCCACGTATTCTTTCTGCTCTCCATGTTCAAGTCGGGATAAATGGTTAGCTACTACGTTTTCACTTCACTTCTTGTCTCTTATCACTAAATCAAATTCTTGCAAGATTAGTACCCATCTAGTCAATCTTGGTTTTGTATCATTCTTTGCCATCAAATACTTCAAAGCTGCATGGTCGGTGTAGACTATTACCTCTGATCAAACAAGATAAAATTGAAATTTATCAAAAACATAGACCACAGCTAGAAGTTCCTTCTCAATGGTAGCTTAGTTTAGCTGTACATCATTCAATGCCTTGCTTGCATAATAAATCACATAATTTTTTTATCTCGACGCTGTCCCAATACTGCTCCCACTACGTAGTCACTTGCATCGCACATTAGTTCAAACTACAAACTCCAATCTAGTGCAATTATTATTGGTGCTGAAATCAACTTCTCTTTTAAAATATTGAAAGCCAATAAACACTCTTCATAGAAGTTGAAATGAAATCATTGTCTAGCAGATTGCACAATGGTTTAGTGATTGTAGAGAATTACTTGATGAAGTAACGATAAAACTTGGCATGACCAAGGAAACTGTGAACACCCTTAATTGAAGTTGGTGGTGATAATTTTTCAATAATCTGAATCTTTGCATTGTCCACTTCAATCCCTTTAGTTGAAATCAGATGCCTCAACACGATGTCTTCTTGTACTACGAAGTGACTTTTTTTTCCAGTTTAGTACAAAATTAGTTTACTTACACCGTTGCAAGACCAATTTTAAGTGTTCTAGGCACTCATCAAATGAAGAATTGAAGACTAAGAAATCATCCATAAAGACTTTTATGAATTTCTCCATCATATCAGAAAAATTTTGTCATGCAATGCTGAAAAAGTTGTTGGGGCATTGCATAGGCCAAATGGCATCCCACAGTAAGTAAATGTGCCTTAAGGACATGTAAAAAAAGTCTTTTCTTAATTATCGGGTACTATCGAAATCTGATTATTATCGAAATATCCATCAAGAAAGTAATAATGGAAGTGACCTACCAACCTCTCCAACATCTGATCAATAAATAGAAGTGAAAAGTGATCATTTCGAGTAGCACTGTTAAGTTTGCGATAATCAATGCAAACTCTCCATCACATAACAGTTTTGGTGGGAATTAGTTCATTCTTCTCATTCTGTACTATTGTGATAACCCTTTTTTCGACACAGCTAAACATGATTATCCATGCATTGTCTGAGATAGGATAAATCATCTCTGTATCCAAAAGCGTCAACACCTCTACTCTGACTACCTCATTCATATTTGGATTGAGTCTCCTATAGCCGTCTATATTTGGTCGAAAATTATATTTCATAAGAATTTTATGCATGTAAAGTGTAGGGTTGACTCCTCTGATGTCTGCAATAGACCACCCAAGAGCTGTCTTATTTTCTCTAGGTAGCCGCATCAGTCTCTTTTCTTAAAGCTTATTGATGGAATTTCAAATAATTACAAGTAATATAGACGATTCTCTCCAGTAGGTATAACTAAGATGAGACGACAACTGCTTGTAGGACCCATGCCTAAATTGATGGCAAAGGCTTTGTAGGAACCATGCCTAACTCCTGACAGTGTAGTTTGCTCATATATGCTGGTTTAGCTTCAAGATATCTTATACATATCTCAATCTCGTTAGAATCAGAGTGAGTGGATTGAGAGTGTACAATGCACACCTCATATTGATCAGATGGATTATTCAATTGGAAGGTGTCATTAGCTACCTTGTCAATCACACCGATCTAAAAATGTCTGACACAGTTGGATATTTTATGGTCTTGAACACATTAAATGTGACATGTTCTTTACCAAACCTCAAAATCAGTTGACCTTTTTTGTACATCAATAAGAGCTCTGCCAGTAGGTAAAAATGTCGATCCAAAATAAGTTGAATGTCCCCATCCTCTTCCATGTCAAGAATAAGAAAGTCAGTTGGGAAGATGAATTTGTACCCTTTCACCAAGATATCTTCAATAATTCCTCTTGGGTTATGATAGATCGATCCGCTAGTTGTAAAGTCATTGTAGATGCTTTAGCCTCCCCAAGCCTAGTTTCCTGAAAACAGAGAGTGGCATCAAGTTATTACTTGCACATAGATCACATAAAACTTTATTAAAATAATAATTGCCTATAGCACAGGGTGAAACTCTGTGAATCTTTTAATTTGGGAGATAGTTTATTTTTGTATTCTAGCACTACACTCATCGGTCAACATTACTGTCTCATGTTCGTCTAGCTTGCATTTGTTAGATAAGATATCCTTTAAGGATTTGACATAACTAGGCGTCTGAACGAGAATATCAGTAAAAGGGATGTTGATGTGAAGCTTTTTGAAGATCTCAAGGAATTTTGTATAATGCTTGTCTAACTTGTATTTTCGTAGTCTCTAAGGAAATGAAATTGAAGGCTCATATGGTTTGATATGAGCAGTTGCCTTAACATGTGGCATATCTGAACTCTCTTTGACAGATGTATTTATTGTCTGTTCAGTCTATTCCACACACTCCTTATCAGTAGAAGGTATTTTTTCTTTATTTGCAACTGGCATCTTAACATGAATCGTAGGTAACTAGACCCCACTTCTATTAGTAATTGCTTTGAAATGTTCCTTGGGATTAACTGATGTATTGCTTTGCAATGTACCCGGTGCTCTTCCTGAAGAGTTGTCTCAATCTTTCTCATGAATTGATTATTTGCCTCCATATTGATCTGTCTTTTCCATGAATTTATCGAACATCCCTTCCAAGGAAATTTTCTTCTCTACTTGCTGAAACTAAGAACCCTGTAGCCTATCAAGATTGTAATTACTCCAAGAAATTTTTTGAGGATTCCTCCAACCAAGGTTGTAGGTGTCAGAATATAGATTATTTTGTTGGCGTTGATCCCCTTATACATAGTCAACAACTTGTTCTATGTCTTGTGTAAGAATTGGATAGTTTACTGTACTGTGATCTCCCCTTACATTCTTTTCAACTTGCCCGTTTAGCCTGTACTGCATTGGTTGGTTGTGACAACCTCTCAACCTTATGAACCAAAGAGTCAATTTTAACAGATAATGTTGTATAAGTATCCACCTCGTATACTCTTGGTACCTTCTGAATAACCCGCTTAAAGGCCCACATGGATGTGAAAGTAGCCACTCTCTAAAGCTTCATTAATTGTTTTTGTGGACAAAGAGCCTTTAAATGAAAAGTCGACCGTGCTCTTATAAGATGGAAGTAGACTTGCATAAAAATATTGGACCTGGAGCCCTTTACTGATGCCATGATGAGGACACTTCCGAAGTATGTTCTTGAATCTGTTTCAAGCTTTACCGAAGGATTCGGTTTCTCTTTGCCGATATATGGGTATGTCATGCTTCAACTTTGCTATCTTGGCTGGTGGCAAAAATTTGGTGCAAAATATTTTGAGCTAAGTCATTCAAGCAATGGGTTGTGAGTCCAACCATTCAAGGGTTCTATCACATAGAGTATGGGGAAATAATCTCAATTTGATAGCATCATTTGAAACTCCTTGAAATTTAAAGTGTGGACACATCTCCAAAAATTGAGAGACGTGTATGGATTTTCATCAGCCTCCATAAAATTGATGCTATTCTCAAATAAATGGATGAAATTGGTTTTCAGCTGAAAGTTCAGTAGCCTAAAGGGAGGATAAATAATGTTAGACTGGCTCTAAATAATTTGTGGAGTCATGAAATCTCCAACTAGCATATTTCTTTCATCGACCACTACCTCTTCATTCACTTGAAAAATCGGATTATTCTGTATATTAGCCATCTCTATTTGTTGTGCCTCTTTAGCTTATCTTTGTCCACAGTGAAAGGTATATTTAATTTCCCGATCAGCTAGTATCGGTTCACCGTCTTCCGAATTTTGCATGAAAGAGAGAAAATATAAACAGTGAAATAAATTGATAAAAAAAGAGAGCTAAAAGTTCGAATTAGTGCCAAGGAAAATGAATTTAAACTCAAATATATTCCCCGGCAACGACGCCAAAATCTTATCACGAAAATACTCTTCATTTAAAATACCGTAAGTGCACGGTTCGTTAACAAGTGGTAAAATAAATTTTGAGTACAAGTATCATTCCCACATAAATTGTAATATTTCAAATTCGAATTAATTTAACATTAACCGAAACTATTAAAATTTATGATTTTTCCTATAAATTAAATAAGCTACTTATGAATGCAAGACCTAAATTAATTAAAATCAATGTAAAGTTATAATTAAATGTAAGTTTTATAAAAATATGATGATGAAAAGTGCACTAGGATCTCAAATTCTTTTATATCAATCCCATCTAACCCCGAACCTTATGAATTTGACAACACGATTTAGTTATGAAGATCAGTATTTCCTAATTTGTATAACAATCTCTCGAGTAGAATTAAATTTATGTTTACATGTGACTCGACTATATTTCTATGACGTGTGCAAACATACAACAATGCGTTAATGGATTTATGAATACTTCAATATTCTGTAAAGTATAGAGGTATATTTCTATCCTCTTTCGGACTCTACAACAATTGACATTATGTCTAACTTATTTTTAATCTTTCGATGGTAAAATAAGTCAGAAAACTCATATAACTATTACGTACATAATTGTAGAAAAAATTAAATTCATATCGATTATTCAATAATTAAAAACGTGCTTTAAATGTCAAAAATAAATAAAATCACGAATTAAAGGTTCGTGATACAAGATTCATCGAAAATTCCGCACAAAACTAATATAGTGTAGCATAATGTCGAAATTAAACAAATAAAAGTGGAATGATATCACCAAAAATCGACGGAATGTCTCCTAATGATAGATGATTTTAAACACATGAAAATCTGGAATTCTTTTCTCTCGTGTATTCGTCTTCGTGTTTGCTGTTTCAAATTATATGCTTTTTTTTCCACGTCTCTAGTCATCGTTCTCTGTCTATGCCCAAAGAAAAAAAATCTAAGGTTCGTTTTATAGGCAAAGATGAAAAGGAATTCCAATTCCATATTAGTTGGAAAATAAAAACCCATCAAACCTATATGAATTCGTTTTTTATGAAAACAAAGAAAATGCAGTTTAAAGTGGTTGTACTTTGAAATTCGATTTTCATTTCCATGTTGCAATCAAATGGCCAAAGTGAAATTCGTTTTCCTCGAATGTGATATTTTCCATGAAAAATGTGACAATCAAACAAGACTTAATTGATATGTGTGTTTTTTTTTGCCATTCAGCCGCCAACTTTGGTGTATACATACCCATCAATTGCGATCACTTAAGCTTGTGCCATTTAGGAGTCCAATTAGAAAGAATAATGATGTGAGTACAGAAATATTCATACCAGAAAACCTACAGAAGAAAAATTTCCAAAAATACCCTCCTATATAGAATTTGCAACTAAAGCCATTATAAGTATATAGAAGCTCTAATTGAGTCCCCAAAAATTTATAAACTTAGAATTTTTTATAAAATTAACTCCAAATATTATACAATATTTTATTGACCTAAGAACTATAACATATAGTATATTAAATTACCAAAAAGAAGATCTAAAAGCATTTTTTATAGAATATCTAGACTCAAGATTAAAATGTAAAAATATTTATATAGCTAAACAAGCAATTAAATTAGAAAAAGATATACAAAAAAGAATTTTCGATTTAGAAAGAAGGGTTGATGAACTAGATATAATTATTGTAGAAAAAACTTTAACAAAAGATAATCAATTTTATGCATTTTATTGTAACCTTTTAAATATTTACGAATCCATTAAATTAGTAGAAAATTTAAAAAATTTCGCTGTCCACTCTGGTGCTAAATGGTATCAGAGCCATGTTACGAACCTAAAATAAAGATGAATATAGTAGATGAAGAAAATATAATTGAAGAATTTTTGAAAAAAGTTGAAAAACATAAAAAATCAAGTTATCCTTATTTACCTAAAAATAGTACAAATGAAAGTTTTGAAAATGTACATAAAAGATTAGAGAATCTAAAATATAATATACAAATAGGTAATGTCATTTTAGAGAAAAATTTTAAGGGAAAAGATAGAATTATAATTAACCCACCTCAAAATTATAGGATAACATAGAGAAATAAAGATAAAAGAAAGAACCAAGAGATAAATCAGTATATGATTACAGAGGTTGAAGAATTAGAACAAAATTTTTTAGAATTTATTGGAGAAGAATATGAAGAATATAAAAAACAGTTAGAAGAGTTAACAGAAAAAATGAAAAATACAAAAATGAATACAAATCCAACAACTAGCCACAACATAAAAATAGAATATAGTAGTGATGAAGAATATGAATATTCCTATGGTATACCAATACCTAATAAAGATGGTATTAACCAATATAGAAAAACACAAAGAAGATACACTGGTAATGTAAGAAAACAATCTGTAAAAGAAACAAATCCAATGAAATCTTATAATGAACTAATCCATACAACAGGGATATGGTTAGACATAGATTGTGTAGATAAAGATAAAACTATTGAGACATGGATAAAAAGTACAGACTTAGCTATACAATTTAATAAATAGGAAACATATACCGCTTTTGGATTTATAGAATATACATTCAAAGAAAGTATATCTGAATAGTGGAGAAAGCTACCAGAAAATATAAAAAGAAGAATAAAATATGGTGATAATACAGTTGAAAGATTAGATAATAGGAATAACTTAAATGAATAAAATATACAAGAAATATTAAGAAGACTTGAAAGAGCATTGATGACAGAATTTCTAGGACATAGATATACAGCAGATGAAGAAACTAGAAAACAAGAAGAATATAATGAAGGAATGATAGTAATAAAAAATTTGAAAATATGTGATATGTGTGAATTAGAAAGATATACATGTAAATTTGAAGAATTATGTTATGTCTTAATCCAAGGAGATTATCAAAAAAATAAGCCAATATTAAGGTCTTATTTTACAAAGTTACTATTCTCACGGGGAATCAAGTTATTAAAAGAATATGGAAAATTATTACCTCTTGGAGAAGAGGAAGGTATAAATATAGATAATCTTGGAAGTATGATTCAATTTATAAAAAGAATGATAGGCATCTGGTATAGAGAAATTTTAGAAACTAAGAAAGCATATAAGATAAGGAAAAACTCTTTATGTTGTTACAAAGATACTGGTCAAATTTAACAATTTGATTGTCATAAAAGAATATATAAACCTTATAAGAAATACAAAAGGAAATTTAAAAAATATAATAAGTTTAAAAAAAATGAGGTTTTAAACCACATAAAAAATATTTCAAGAAGAAAAATTGGACTAAAAAGTCCAAATCAAAGTATATCAAGAAATGTAGATATTTCATATGTAATGAAGAAGGACACATTGCCCCTCAATGTCCTAAAAAGAAAGATAGACAGAATATAAAGACTCTTAGAATTTATAAAGAATTCCAAATGATAGTGAAATAGAGCCAAGAGAATATTTTGATGATTTAAGTAGTGAATGTAGTAGCATTTATGAATTGCATACATTTTCATCAGAAGAAGATCCTGATGAGATAGTATATATGAATCAAGAAACACAACAAATAAATGAAAAAATAGATGTAGAGACAACTGAGGAATTAGAAGACTCAGTAGAATGAATAAATAAAAAAATCACTTTTGATGTTAGAAAATATAAAAGAATAATAAAGAAGATATTAGACTTACAAGAGAAATATGTATTCTATCAAGAATTTTTAATAATACTATCAAGAGTAAATAAAACAATTGTAAGTATGAAACAAACTAAAATGTATCGAGATATGAGGAATCCAAATTATGATAAAAAGATTCTTTAGAGAAATGATGAATATACTAATAGAGATATATTGTATGGACAATAGAATCTTACAAGATCCTATAAATGCTTTATTAGGAACTGTTGTAGAAAATCTAGTTTATCAGAAAATAATATTTACTGTAAAACCAAATTATGCTGTATCATTAATTGATGAAAATATTGACCAGAGTTTCAATCTATATCATAGAATTGGAAACTTAAAAATGTTGCGAAAAAGTAAGGCTATTAGTATAAGCATAAAATCAATTTTTACTTTTAGTACTAGACATCATAATAGTTTAAGAAAGATAACTGGTAATATTATCATACATAAAAATTTTGAAGAATTAGCCCAATATATACTTCCTAGAAAATATCAAGAACATGAAGTCACCATACCAGAACAAATAATGCTTGATTTTCACAAACAAGCAAGAGAAATCAATTCTGAAGGGAAATTGATAAGAAGAAATAATGCTAGTCTAGAAGGTAATAATCTTATTGCAAGGTTCCCATCCAGACAAAACTCTAAGATAAGCCAACTTAGAAGATTAAGTATTGCTGAACCATCAAGTTCACAATATTATATCAAAACAAGATATGTTAATCAAGAAGGATATAAGAAAAATATTCTTGTCCTTATAGATACTGGAGCTGATAAAAGTCATGTAAATGCTAAATTTGATAGTCATTTATTAAACTTTCAGTTATCAGAACTATACATATTTAAGGATTATTTAGGAAATAATCTAGTAATAAGAAAATATGTAAAATTCCCTCTTATATTTATAGGAGAGGATCCGAAAGAATATACTAAAGAAATAATTCTATATAAAGATGGACTATATGTAATTAATCGTTCACCAATACCATTAGGAATGAATTTCCTTGAAAAATTTAGTTCTTATAAAATTTGTCAAGGATATTTGAAGATAACAGTTGATGATAATCCAATCATCATATCAAGAATGATGAAAATATGAAACTATTGTTATCATGGAAAGAGTAATTAATACTAATCCCATGAGCTCATATATTGAAGTTATACTCAATATAAAAAATTATTGTAGAATTAAATTTCATGCTTATTTAGATATAGGGAGTACAATAAGCTTATGCTTACCAAATGTATTACCATCTGAATACTGAAAATATGATTCAAAAAAGGTTGTCACTGCTACAACAGTAGGAGGAAATAAGGTAATATATAGTAAGTATGCTACACAAGTACCTTTTCTAATACCTTTAGGGAAGTATTTGTTGATACAATATATATGTCAACATTGATTGGATGTGATATTTTATTGGGACAAAATTTTCTATTAAAATATGCACCATTTACACAATATATAGATAGATATATGTTCACAACTCCTTGTGCACATAAAATATTTACTCCAAAAATAACTAAAGCTATTAGCATAGCATATAAAGAAATCAATCATCAGAGCTCCTCAACCCAGCGTGGTGGATGTTGGAGTACGAAAAAATTTAATCCAATTACAGTTTTGAAAATGACATCAGAAAGTAAGTTAAAAAAGCTGAAAAGAGAAATTTCTGAAACTTACTCTGAAAATCCATTAGAAAAATAGAACACGGACAAAGTAAAAGAAAAGATAGAATTAATCAATCCAGACACTATAGTAATGGTCAAACCAATGAAATATAGTGTAGAAGACCGAAAGAATTTAAAGATCAAATAAAAGAACTATTAGAAGTTAAACTAATTAGATATAGTAAAAGCCCACATAGCAGTCCAACGTTTATGGTTAGAAAATATAGTGAGAAAAAAAGAGAAAAAATCAGAATGGTAATAAACTATAAGAAATTAAATGAAATCACTAAATTTGATGGATATTACTTGCCTAATAAGGATACCCTTATTAAACAAGTACAGAATAAAAAAATATTCTCAAAATTTGATTGTAAGTCAGGTTTTTAGCAAATCACACTTAGAGAAGAAAGTAAACCACTAACTGCATTTAGTACCCCAAGTCCTTTGGGACAATATGAATGGAATGTAGTGTCATTTGGGTTGAAAAATGCTCCACAAATATTTCAAAGAAGAATGGATGAACTAATTAAACTAATCTCTCATTTATGTATTGTTTATGTAGATGATCTACATATTCATTCAAATAATATGAATGAACATATTGAATATCTTGAGAAATTTTGTTATCTTATGAAAAAACATAATATTACACTTTCTCAAAAGAAAGTTGAGATAGCTAAAATAGAAATAGAATTTTTAGGATTATTTATAAAAGAATTAGAATTGCAATTGCAATCTCATATTGGTGAAAAATTTCAAGAATTTCTCGAAAAAATCAAAAATAAAAAACAGTTACAAAGCTTCCTTGATATATTAAATTATGCTGAAGGATTCATTGAAAATTGTGCCAAGCTAAAAAATTATGTTCTTCCAAAATTAAGAAAAAATGTTATATGATCTTGGAAAAAACAAGATTGTGAAAATATAAGGTAAAAGAGGAATTAAAAATTTTGCCCAAACTTGTAATTCCACAAAAAGAAGAATTATTTATCCTTGAAACTGATCTTCAAATAATTATTGGGGTGCATTATTAAAGGTTAAAAAGAATCACAAAGAATATAAATGTGAAAAGAATTGTTCTTATCTTGAAATACTTCTAGATTACACATCAGGAACATTCAAAGAAATTGAAATAAGATATGAGACGAACATGAAAGAACTCATTGCTGTAAAGCGAGGAGTACAAAAATATAAAGATTATTTGTTACCAAATTTTTTTTTTAATTATGACTGATAATACTCAAGTTAAAGCATTCTAAAAAAATAACGTTGATCCACAATTGTTAATAGATATATTATTAGGATTCAAATTTGGTTTTCATATTTCAAATTTGATATTGAATATATAAAAGGAAAAACTAATTTTCTTCCTGATTATCTTAGTAGGGATGGAGTTAGATCAATTAAGGACGAAAGTTCAGATACTTGAGATAAAAGTTTCCTACTTGAAAACACAAATTCAAAATATACAAGATAGCTTTCGAGACAAAATGAACATAGCCCTTGAGGCAGATGCAACTTGTACCAAGTCTAGTATCCCTTCACAGGGACCAATAAATATTAGCGCTTTTCCCGATGATAAAGGGAAAGAAAAGAAGGTATTAGGAACCCCCTCACAGAGAACACTTAAGCCTATTACTGGTAAAGAAGATATGAAAATTCATATCAAGGAAAATATTCCAGATATTAAAAACAATGAAGGTAGCTCTTCATCGAGCCAAAATTTTCCTAAGCTAACTATTGAAAATATTGATTCAAAGGAGATTGTAAAGATATGCCATGGAGCAAAAATTTCTAAAAAAGATAACTATGAAAAAATAATATTCTTTATTTTTATTTTTAATGTTTTGTCCGACTGATATTTGGAGATAGGAAAGTGGATGAAAATCTCTAGAAATTAATATTTTAATATACCACTTGTATTTAGAAATATTATTAGAAAATTTGAATATAGCAAAAGCTTGTAATAAGGTAATCACTTATGGAGTTCTAAACTTCATAAGGTGAGTACCAAATGTATGTAAATATAGTTTGCAAGCATGTACTATTTCAGTTTATGAATAGTAAGATGAAGTTTGTTATGTTCAACGAAACTTTCTTAAAAGGATTTCGTTAAATTTCTCATGATTCCTCGGTAGTATAGATAGGGATTTTAAAAGATTTTTAAGACATTATTTTTGAATAGATGTTAACCATGCCAAAGTATCCGTCTTTGATAAATATTTTAGGAGAAAAAGGGCAATTTTCTAACAAAATTGTAGCACTTTGTGTGTGAGTTATCTTTTAAAATTTCGTTCTAAGTAAGAGCATGATTCTGAAAAGAGTTTGAATAGAGGTGAAAATAAAGACACTGAATTTTGTGAGATAGTGTCTGTGAGATAGAGTTTGAATAGAGGTGAAAACAGAGAACTTGATTCTAGAGTGAGAAATGCAACCTTAATTGAAAAGCCTTTTACGGAAGCAGTTGTGGATCCAAATGATTTCAAAATATTTTAAATATTCATCTGATTCAGAAGATTGATTTAGTACATACAAAGCAACTAGAAGAACATGTTGGAGGGAAAGCATAGTTATTTCCATTGATTACTGTAAGTTATTTACATACTTTTTATATTCTTATGCTTTAATTATTGTTGATATTTATGAACACTTCAGAAGCATCTACGTCTAATGATAATTGTCTTAAATTATATTTGAATGAAAAAAGATATTTCATTTTTACTAAGTATAGTTGACAAATCTGAAGATATACTTCCTGTTGGTCAAAAAAAACTTGAAGAGATATAGCTTGATATAGATTACGCTTGTAAGCATAATATATGATTTGATCCTGTAGAAAATTTTAAAGAAATAAAAAAGATCGAAGATATCATAAATGAATACGAAGATATAGAAGAAGAAGTTTCAGAAGTTATTGTTTCAGGATATATAACTAAAGAAGATTAACCTGAAGCCTTTAAAAAATTATCAAAATATAGAGAATATTTAGAATAAGTTGAAAGATTAAAGAAGTATCGTATAAATAATTGATGAACCAAGAGGAAAGAGAAAATATCAAAAGGTTTAGCAAAATCCAAGATAATACCAGTGAACTTAGAAGAATACTTCTTGAAGAACTTAGAAGAAAAATAATACAGAAAAGTAAGATAAGATCTTGAAGACTATAAGATATCACAATTACGAGCAACAACAATACTTGATTTGGTTACAAGTAAATACGAAACTAAGATTTCCAGGATTAATTCTAAGAATCTACAATCCAAACGGAAGAATTATAAGATATAACCTTGAAAAACCTAACAATTAAAAGATTAGGGACATACTTTGCACATATAGAAGGAAATGGAAATATAGTATTTTTATAAAGACTATTTTATATTATTAAAAATCCTTGTAAGGATCTGGCAAGCTTCTGACAAATTTCTTCTGGTAGTGTAGCATGACCCAATTAGAAATCACTCCCTTTCAAGTCCAATTTCAAAGCCTAACTAATATAATAATTCTTTCCAATGCCTCATTTTTTCCAAATAATGCAATTTAGTCCCTTAGAGTCCACTTATTTGTGCAACTGCAACCCATATCTTCTTTAATTAAATTCAAATCCTTCAATTTTCAAAGTGTAGAATTTTATCCCAAAATTACAGCTTTTATTCTATTGCACCCTTCTTGATCAATAATGCATAGATGGATTTATGAATATTTAAATATTATGTAAAGTATAACGGTATATTTCTATCCCATTTCGGACTCTACGACAAGACACTATGTCTAACTTTTTTTTAATCTTTCGAAGATAAAATAAGTCACAAAACTCATACAGCTATTACGTATATAATTATAGAGAAAATTAATTCATATCAATCATTCAATAATTAAAAACGTGCTTTAAATGTCAAAAATAAATAAAATCACGAATTAAAGGTTCATGATACAAGGTCCGTTGAAAATTTTGCACAAAACTAATTTAGTGTAGCATAATGTCGGAATTAAACAAATAGAAGTGAAATGATATCACCAAAAATCGATGGAACGTCTCACAATGATAGATGATTTTAAACACAAGAAAATCTGGAATTCTTTTCTCTCGTGTATGTCGTCTTCGTGTTTGCTGTCTCAAATTATATGCCTTTTTTTTTTCCGCGTCTCCAGTCGCCATTCTCAGTAAATGCCCAAAGAAAAAAAAATCTAAAGGTTCGTTTGATAGGTAAAGATAGAAAGGAATTCTAATTTCATATTAGTTGACAAATAAAAACCCACCAAATCCATAGAAATTCGTTTTCCATGAAAATAAAGAAAATACAGTTTAAAGTAGTTGTACTTTGAAATTCGATTTTCATTTTCATATTGCAATCAAATGATCAAAGTGAAATTCGTTTTTCTCGAACGTAACATTTTCCATGGAAAATGTGACAATCAAACAAGGCCTAATTAATATGTATTTTTTTCTTTTTTTCCATTCTGCCGCCAACTTTGGTGTATACATTCCGATCAATTGCAATCACTTGAGCTTGTGCCAATTAGGAGTCCAATTAGAAATCACTCCCTTTTCAAGTCCAATTTCAAAGCCTAACTAATATAATAATTCTTTCCAATGCATCATTTCTTCCAAATAATGCAATTTAGTCCCTTGAGTCCACTTATTTGTGCAACTGCACCCATATCTTCTTTAATTAAATTCAAATCCTTCAATTTTCAAATTGTAGAATTTTATCCCAAAATTGCAGCTTTTATTCTATTCCACCCTTCTTGATCAATATCGCTGGTTTTCTCTTAAAATAATCTGAAAATACAAATAGTTAAGTATCAAATTCACAATAAAGCTAATAAAAGTCACTTTTGATGGAGATAAGTGTAAATATCACACTTATCTACATCTGTTCATAAATTAACTCCCGTTTATCAAAATTAACCGAACAATCAACATGACAAACACAATGTTTACTTCCATTTGTATTTTATTATCCTCAAGGTACAATAAATTTTAAGTAATACTCAAAATTTTCAAAGTGATAAGCTAAGGCAGTCCATTTACTAATCTTTGAATAGTTTGCCTGAACTCTGAATAGTTTGCCGATTGTTCCAGTAATTTTGATAGACGAAAGCTAAATCATGTATGGTTATGAGTTCATGGATGATTTTGATTAAAAAAAAAAAAAATTAGTTCGCGTATAATTTTAATAAATGTGGCAAAGTTCTTGTACCATTTGTATAATTAATTTAACAAGTGTTTACCACGTCATTACCACATAGGCACTTGATTTGTCATGTGGATTATTGCTTTAGTTTTGACCGACGAAAGTTAATTCATGCGAGAATGCGAATAAAATTTGTGAGCACATGTATGACTCCAATACAAAGCTATAATTATGTATGGTTTTGGTATATATGGCAATGTTCATTTACTATTCACACATTCACGCCATGTTTGTTGAAGATTAAAAATTACTAAAAATTTAATTCAAAATCAATAATTAATTTTAACTATACATTTCGTGAGACCTACAACTTTTCAATCACGTATTTTATTAACTTTTATTAAAAAATTGATTTTTAGCTACACCAAGGAGCTTAACCCAAAATTAGTTAATTGGCAATTATACAACAACTTATCATCTACTTAATTAATTATATAAAAGAAGGTTTTCTAGATGAGTGGGTTTATGTGATGTGAGCTATGTTGTGTGCCAACGTTTATTTACTTGTTTTTTAATTTCAATAAAAAGTACTATACTCATTAAGTGGAATATTTATTGAGATAAGATGGTTGCTAATTTACAAGAGAGTATGTAGTTTTTTTTTAATCAATGAATGGATATTATTGTTGAATTAGTTATTCAAATTATCTCAATGATCTCAGGTTTCTATGACTCAAGCTTTTGAATTTGTTTGCTATGAAGGGAAGTATCATACGATTTATTGCTTGTCCTTTATCTATGATGCAAGTTAAGATGACTCCATGTTTAGGCGTTGTTTGAGATTCCTTAATTTCTTAGATTCATAATCTTGTTGTCAAACAATCACAGCTGTTTTAGGCATTTGTTAAATTTTAAAAATTGCATTGTGGAAGAATATGAATCATTTGACAGTACATTCATTTTATAAAGCAGTAAAATGTTAGCTTCGAAAAATGGTGGTTATATTCACATCATATTTTTTTAATAATTATTGCACCACAATAAAATGCATTAAATATCTCTAATATTTATTCATTGTCACATTTACGTTTCTAATTTTTTCATTACATTCTTATCTTTAACCTTGCATTATTAGCAAATCGTGTCCTTAATAACAATTGTTTTCCTAAAAGTCTGTTAGAGCGCTTTAAAATGGGGAACATATGTTTAGTTGCAATTTTGTATTATTTTTTGCTTACTTAAAAATATGAGGAAAAATATCTGTTTTTACTTAACGTAATTTTTGAATGAAACCGTCAAGATGCTCTAAAATATGAGATGAAAAAGTTGAGTATATAAGTATGACAATGAATTAAGGTTATAAACATTTCATGCCGTTAAGATATGGTGCGAATATATTTAACCCTTTTATTTCTATATTCTTCTTTTAACTTATCCAATATACGGATCGTTATAGCAATTTACCTTGTTCTAATTCTTCTTTTAACTTATCCAATACAGATCGTTATACTAATTTACCTTGTTTGAGTTGATTACGAATTATTGTTTCAGTTTTACTCTACTTATATAATGATTGACAGTTTGTTTATACTCTTTGATATGTCACACAATTTTTACCAATGATTTTAATAATACTTATTCAAATCAATGACTTTGATTTTGACACGTGTCAAACTAGTTGTACACCATGCGAATTCTTATTGTTTTCATAATTGAGATCAATGGTTCAAATATTGATACCTCCCTTCCTTCCACTTCCACCTCAAAAGAAAAAGAAAAATAAAAATAAAAATAAAAATCCATTATTGTAATTCCATTTTCAATCCTCACGAGTAAAGATAATTGAACTTTATTTGATATTTTTCTACGATATGGAAATGGAGGATTGAGAAACCAAATTGTTGCAAGTCTAAGGCGTGAAAAATGAATCGTATTTTATAAATTTATGAAATAATTCGTATTTATTTGAGTTTCTTCTACTATATAGACAGAAATTTATAAATCTCGAGTTTTAGTAAATATTAGAATGAGAACATATTTTCTCATATCAATATAAAGTAAGAATAAACTAGTGACAATAATACACTAGAATATCATTATAATTAATTCTATTTTAGTAATTGTATATATGCATAATAAAAAAATTTTGTTTACCGAAATCTTAAGAACTACTATTGAAACATAGATCAAGTTTGATATAAAAATTAAACAAAGCTTAACCGATGATCGACACAGCTATTTTTCAGCATAGCTATTCTCTTAATATCTACAACATTACCAAACAAGCCTTCAACACGGGTTTCCTCTAGAAACCAGTTAAGCACTATATGTAAGGACTCATCATAGGGTATGTATGTGTATACTGTAGAAATTAATTATGAGATTCATGGTACATGCCAAAATTTTTATGGTTGATCTAACGAATAAATCATCTCTTAATTAATTTCATGTCTTTGATGTCGACCTCATATAGGTCGAGCCTGTGATTCGATTCGATCCGATCCGACCAAGATTGAAAACGATTTGTCATATAATTTTGACTGTTATCCTAAAGATGTCACATTTTACATGTTTACTAATATAAGAGGCAAGTGGACTAGATGCTTGCTGGGTTCTTATTATGAATGTTCACATTGTATCTTGTTGGGAAATTTCACGTCAATTCCCTTTATTTCAATTAACCCGCAGGACCTTTTATTGTTCAGAAGAATATTAGCAAATAAGAAAAATAAATGACACAATGCACAAATTAAACGGACCGTCGAAGCTTTTTCACTATATGAAAATTTGTTATGATCATATAGAATTTTTCACTCACCAACTCAATCCCAAAGTAAACCAAAGAAAAACAGCAGCCAAATCTCCTTGTCGGTGCCTGTACGTGTATATATATATTAATTCTAGCAAAGCACCAATCCTCTTCTTGGCCAGCCACTATTCTTGACTTTTCTTGCTTCTATGCGTGAATCTATTATATACATATATCAACCACTACAGCCACTGTTTGAAGAATTGAATTATATGTGTGTGTGTATATATATATAATACTCCAACAACTCTCCCAGTACCAAGGCAGGCAGCCGCCGCTACATTTTTTTCTTTTCTTCACAGGCCACGCACCGCAAACGGCTGATAAGAGATGCATATTTATACAGTTAGTTAGGTTACTCCAATTGAGCCAAATATGACACATAATGGGCTACCAATTAATTTCACAACTAACTAATTATAACTGGACCAATAAACAATTATTTGCAATAGAAGTCCTCCAACTTTGACTTTTGAGACAATTACCTAACATATCTTTTCAATTTATACAACAAAACCTAGTAGTGTGTTATACGATTCAATAGTTATGTGCTTTTTAATCGTTTTTGGAAGGGAAGGGAATTTTGTAGGACAACAAACATTATTTAAACCCACGTCCATGAGCAACAAGGCTTTCGTAGGGTCGGTATATTTGACACGTTAGACTTTGTATAGTAAATTTAGTATTGTTACATATTTAACTAGAAGTTGGACCGAACCACTCCTAAATCTGTATTATGTTTTCTTTTCATTATTAATATAATATGCCACCCATAGTGGCTTAATTTTTTTTTTTTTTAAAAAAAGGCAATTAATAAGTGTTATAATATATCTACATTCTTTCTTGTCCAATTATTTTTATTTTGACGTACAAATTATCGCGAGTGATTGCTAACTAGTCATCAATCTTGATCAAGTGTCCTTTAGGTCAAGTGGTTCATCTGCCGGTTTGGAGCCAAAATTGCTAACCATTTATAATTTTGTTATGTATACAACTAGTGAAACTAATCAGAATAATGTTATTCATAGTAAAGATTAATGATTATCGTTTTACGTAACATATTTGTGACAGTTTGTTATTTGATGAATTAATGTGGTAGTTTTTTATCGCCTCATATATCAAATAATAAACAGTCGCAGGTATGTCACATAGAATTGCTATCGGTAGTTTTTATTACTAATCACAAGATTTCAGCATTTTTATCTACGAAATTTCAAATTGATACTAAAAAGTGTGTTTTGTCCCTTGATATTAATTTATCAGTTTTGAACATGGATTTTTTTTTTAAACGTATTTTATTTCAACGACATACGTCGGTCCATGTACGCATAATAGCTACAAGTGAAACATTTCGTTTAAAAAAAGAGCCTATACGAAAAAAAAAATAAAAAAAAAATGTCACTTTCAACATAATTGTTTGTTTGTTTGTAGCTGCTTCCCAAAAACAATTATTTTTTGAGTGTCAAGAGGCACTGTGATTAGAAGACCACCCAATTATCTATTAATATTTAGATTAGCAAAATCAATGATTAGGAATTGCTTGATTACGATGTCGACAGTATGTTTTATCGTCATTTGTTGTGGAACACATTGCCTTTGCATTGGTCAAAAAGATTATAATTTCCCCCAACACTTATTGTCCTTCCAACTCTACCTTTTTAATAATTTCACCAATACCTTGTCCTTTAACTCATTTTCATTAGTTTGGTGGTTGGTTAGGACTTCACCTACTTTCCTCGAAATCTCGATTGAAAGACGGAACCTTAATTTGTCATAGTTGGATAAGTGAAATTCAATTTGATTTCAAGTTTCACTGCCGTGTCACATTTCATCGCCTATTGTTGACGAAATATGCCTAGTTGACAATCATACTATGATTGAGTTTTCCCATAATCGACTAGATGCGAAAATGGTAAACTGAGAAAAATTTTAAGATTTACTTTAAAATTTATTGACGTGTAGTGATGGTAACTTAGCATATCACACAGTAATTACGTGAAAGATCCATTGCTGTATGGTTGACAATTAATCAATTTTCATCGTTTGGGAGACGGCATATTACCACGTGGTGAAATTTAAAACAAAATTTTAAAGTTTAGTGATTCAATCAAAACTTAATTAACGTATAGTGACACAAATGAGATTTAGCTGAAAATTTAGTGACTACAAATAGAAATTACCCAATAATGTGTAAAAATCCTCTGCTGTTTTGGTGTAGGTTTCTACGAGTTTATGTTAGGTAAAGTGTATAAGATATTGAAAGTTTAATTAATTATTTATAAGAACTTTTTCTAGATACTGTGGTATATGTGATGGGGGATATATCATTGGTCAAATCATATTAATTTCTAATTTATAAGTGTGTAATTTTTTCATAAGATTTTTGGAAAGTAACAATTCCATTCCGTTCGCTTTCGGAAAACTTGACGTAAACGTTTCAATATTATTTATAAAATATTCAAATTATCTCAATTTGATTGTGGAAAATACAATAATTAAATTCACGGTACGTGCCAAAACTTTTAAAGTCGAAATAATACAAATCATTTCTTAATTTGATTCTTTTTTGATGTTGACCTCGCATGGACAGAAAACATCGTTATACATGTCTTAATTTGATTTTTGTCCATAAGATGTCATATTTTACATGTTTAATAATTCAAGAGGCAAGTGGATTGTATGCTTGTCGATATCTCATAGCGGGACGTTAACATTATGTCTTTTCAATCTATGCAACAAAGGTTAATTGTGTCTTTATACAATTCTATGATTAAGTTCATTTCGATTGTTTTTAGAAGCGACATCGAGGACAAGAAACATATAATTCAAAACCCTTCTCCATGAGCAAAAAGGCTTTGATGGGTATGTTTGAAACTTTAGACTCGATTATGCTAAACAAATTTTATACAATCTCATTTAAATAATTAACAAGTATACGAAGAGACCAATAGCTGAAGAAAAGCTATACTCAACGTGTTCGATAAAGAGGAGTATGGTTGGGGTGCACGATTGTATTTCCTGGCACATGCAAAGATTTTTATAGTTGAACTAACACTCATCATTTCTTAATCCGATTTATGTTGAACTCGCGTAGACCGAGTTCACGATCTGACCAAGACAGAAAACATCGTTATAGATCTCTTAATTTGATTGTTATCCCTAAGATAGGATTCTTGAAACGTAACCAGCTGCAGTACAAAAAGAAATCTGTTTGTTAACTATCGAAATTGAGAAATTCTATGGCCCATAAGCTGTGCTGTGAAATCTTTTAATTGTACACAGATTGAGAATTCTTAGCAGGACCAGATTGGAAGTGCACCTAGGGGTCTTGAACTGGCTCAATGCTGCACCATTTGCTATGAAATTATCCATTATCTTTTTGAAAGTCCCTTTCTCCACAATGCAAAGTTCAAGAGGTCCAATGGAATTGCTTCTTCTAGACACAACATATCCATGATCAACAAATGAAGCATCCATTTCTCTACAACATTCTTCAAGAATCCTTTCTTCAACTTCTCCTTTGATTTCCCAGTAAATTATGTAATGACCCGGTTGTTTTGCGACCTCAGCGTGGCTAGTGAAATCGACTAGCTCGGCTCTAGCTTTTCTTAGTATTTTAGAACCCTTTTCCACCACCTGTTGAAGGTCATTTTCTGTATTCTTGTCTATATTTACAGTTAAGATTAGCTTTCTCCTGCATATGAAGTTGAGTTTGGGATTGTTTCTGTGGAAACCAACTACCTCTACCACATCTCCTAATCTATACCTGTAGAGCCCTGCATGCATTGATGAAGTTAGAGACTTAAAGAAATAATTTATTACAAATTAATATATGGTATGAGAATAAAGTTCTGGACAATTATAAGTAAATTTTCAAAATTCCTTTTCTGATTTTTCTAATCTTAATTGATCATTAAAGACATCAAGATAAACCTAAGTGTCATGATTATCCATTGTAGACATTTAATATAGGAATGGCGTAACAAATATAAGTGATGTATAGGACTTTGTATAGTTTTACATAGAATGAAATAAATTTTTTTTTTGGAAGAAGAGTTGGTTAGTCTATCCTACTTGGATAGAAAAGTACCACGGTTCCATCCTAATGTGTAAGATAATCGTGAATATGATAGATATAATTAAGTTACCATATTAGAGAAATAAGCGATGAAGACTCGTGGGTTCATTAAAAATATCAAATATCTCATGAGGACTAAGAATATGTTTCAAAAGTCTTTTCAAGCAAAATCTGTAGTGCATGTACAATTTATCCTCAATCCTAGGCATCTTATTTGTACAATCCTCTATAACCTTAGCTAGTACAGGAGAAAGACCCTAAAATTACCAAAAAAAAAAAAAAAAACAAAAATCACAAAATCTAGCTAGAACTTACTTTTTCTAGGAAGAATGGAGT
Organism: Fraxinus quadrangulata; assembly: GCA_903798255.1. Lineage (NCBI taxonomy): Eukaryota > Viridiplantae > Streptophyta > Magnoliopsida > Lamiales > Oleaceae > Fraxinus > Fraxinus quadrangulata. The sequence continues at coordinate 25,315 of CAIGRB010127215.1, read as the reverse complement.
CATTTGTTTAAAAATCTAAATAGGGGTTTTGATTAAGACTGAACTAGAATTTATTTTGGACATTACGATGACTTCTAAATCTCATTCGTCCAACTCTTTACGGAGTGTATCGTATCGGAACTTCTAGTTTCATCTACTTTTCCAAAGGTTTTTAAACAATTGAAAACTAATGTTGTATAAGGATGAGACTTTTTAAGTGTAGTATCAATCAATTGGATAGAGATTGGCAAGTTGTAAGATGACAACATGACAGTTCATGAGCATGTGGTCCATGATGTACTAGATGATAATTCAGGCAGGACAACAACAATTTTGTTTTTGAGAGCCTAAATATTTGGACGGCCAAATTTTTTTTTCCCATTTGGCTACCTTGAAAGATTGGTTGATCTTGAAAACCTAAATGGAATATTCTGAAGTAGAAGGAATGGCAAAGGAATTGTGTTCACGTGGATAGAAAGACACTTATTTACTGTATTTAACAATGACAAAATGTCTATTTATAAGTCATTTCTAAGTGAAAGAGTATGATTTAATTTAAATAAAAAAAATTAATTGGCAATACTAAAAAAATGTTAATTATAATAAATGTATCTCCTATCTAGTCGTTTAAGGCCTCCGATGAAGTGGTTAACATGACTATACTAGAGCATATAAATTCAAATTTGTTGCCACCAATTTTTAAAGATCGGGTATTGCGCCTTCCTTTGATTAGAAAAATGAATGTCTCGCATGTGAGATATTAAGGGCTTGTTTGACAAATTATTTATAAAAATATAATAGATTTTGATAGAACTTGATAAAATATATGATTGAAAAGTTAATAAAAGTTTTATGTGCAATAAATGTGTAAATAAAATTAAGTTTCACGATTGAAAATTTATAAAACTTTAGCAAAATTTTATCAAAAGCACAAAATAAATAAATTTATCGTCTCTATACCTTTAACAACTCCACTGGAAATAAGTCCGAAGAAGTTGCTTGTTTTGACTTTTAAGCAAAGCGAAACATAACTTTTTTTGGTGTAGATTAAAAGTTAATAAAATTTAAGGTAAACTTGACAATTAATTTTAATAACATATTTTACAAAATTTAAAATTTTTCAACCACACATTTTAATATGGGCTGAAAATAAGTGACTTGTTTCCTAAAAGAAAAAAAAATAAATAAAAAAAATAGCATGCACGAAGATGCTGAGATTAATCTAATTTACTGACCTGTGAAAGTTGTCAGAACAATCTCATATTGTTGTCCAATCTTGACGTTAGAGAGTGGCACAGGATCATCTTCTACAAAATCATCAATCGCTGATTTTCCTTCTTCATTCTCTGATCTATTAAGTGGTATGAATTCAAAGTAAGAAAAAGTGGGCACAACAGCAAAACTGACTTTCTCTGGCGGACAGCAAGGATCCACATTTACTCCAATCCAACTCTCTGTCGAACCATAATCAGCACTCACCAGTGGCAAATCCCCAGCATAATGCCTCAGTTTTGTCAAATAATGCTGCATAGATCCTGTCATTATTGAATACGCATATTTTGCATTTGGCCACAGCTTTGGAATCAGTCCATACCAATCCATTTCTTCCAATTCTACACATTTGGATTGAACCCTTTTTGCCAAAGATGGATTGGGTACTGAAATTATATCAAGAACTGCTTTTCTGACAGAAGGAATGGTGATTTTTGAACTTAGGGTTCCATCCCTGATGTCATTGCATATATCTTTCCAAGACTCCTCAAATGATCTGAATGATTGGATTATACTGAATGCAAATGTGGAGGCTATGAATTCGACTTGATCGTCAAAGTATAGGCCGAGAAGGAGATGACAGTATGTGGATTGTTTGTAGTCACCACTTGAAATGACTTCTTCGGGGCTACAAATGTATGACTTTGTCTCTTGTTGTTTAATTTTGAATTCCTCACTTGCATAGTAATGAGTTGTGGCCGTTCCTACTGTTATGCCACTCTTCGTTTTGAACTGTTTGCTGCTGTATATGAACTCAAGGATTCTTCCTCCCTCTTTTATTGGATAAATTCTAGCACAACCAGCAAATGAATAAAAATATCCTGTAAGGAACACTTCAGTATAAACAAGAACATCGAAAAAATTTGTTATCCATTACAAATTAAGCTTTTAAACGAGGTTGTGATAACAAAAATTGTTGTGAGTTCCATACATCGATGGAAAAGCCAGTGGACTTGAACGGTGCGTCTGCTCTTATTTAGGGTAAAAGAGGCCTTCACTACACCAAAATAGACTTTCTATGACGGACACAAACACCACACGCATACATAATAGACCATTAGCAATCATAGATCAAATTAGACTCTCTTTGACGGGAAAAAATAGAGGATACCCGCATACAAGACGGCGCATTAACCATCAAACACAGCGTTTCGAACACGTTGTGCATGAGATAGAGAGCAAACAGGGTTAAACCTTGATCTATAAGCTGCTGCAAGCTTGAAAATTTGAAGAGTAGTCTTGGAGCTATGGCGAGTAAAAGGCACATACTTCTGTCGGCCGTCAGTAGTTCCGGAACTGTAGAAGCAGTTAACCGAAAAACAAAAGCACTATGAGAAGTAGAAACAAATAATTCCTGCTAATGGTCTTGGAAATGCTCAGAATTTGCCAATTTGGGATATTTTTCTTTCCTTTCATCATGAAAGACACATCTTTCAACGACCTTTGGTCATTCCAATTATTATTATGGGACTTCTTTTCTAGCCAAAGCTAAACAAATTTCGTATTTGTTTCATCAAGTATATGCAATAATAACAAACTAATCCATGTTCTCAATAAATTTAGGATCGACTAAACTATAAATCATTCGAGACTCAAAAAGGGTTTTGAGCACTGACCTCAAGGAGAGAGTTGTGATAGGTTCTTGAGTGATTAGAGGTGCTTTTTCCCCATCAGCAATCCTTTGGACATAAGGTTCAAAATCTGCATGGGAAGCAAGAGGCACCAAAGAGGTGTAAAGCGATTCCAATGCACTATCTTCCATATCTTCAATACTGACTTCTCCTATCCACTTCTTAAGATACTCCACAGCAAAATTGAGTTGCAGAATCCGACGAAGTGTCTGTGTTTGAACGCTGGGCGCATTTTCGGAAACTTCCTCGAACCAGTTCATAATGTCACAAGAGATTCCATTGTCCATTGCTGGTTCCATGTGATTAGGGATGCCTCTCTAGCTACCACAATACTGTATGCTAATAATAATGCAGTTGGATGGAGGTGCCCACTTGCTCTAAATATATCTTCTTGATTTTAATACGTCAAAATTGTTCTCCTTTCAAAAGTAATGAAAATCAGTGATACATATGGCTATACAGTACGATACTTTGTAGACCACAAGACTTCTGAAATCAAAATTGTATTCTTTGATATGGAAAGACACGACAGATTCTTTTATAATGCACGTGGATGGATGAGGCTACAAAGGGGCCACAAAACATGGTGAAAACCAAAGGTACAAGGATATCCATGTTTCGTTTAATTAAAAGGTTGATAAATTATAATTAAAGTTAATAATTAATTTTAATCACATGTGTCTTCGAATATATAATTTTTATCAACTTTGCAACCACTCATTTTATCAATTTTTATGTCTAATAAAAATGTGATTTTTAGTAAAACCTTGGCTATTTCCCTCCAATTCTTCTGTAAAAAATGACAAAGTTTCGATGTACAAGTTGTATTGATTGTCGAAGACATAAATTTAACAAATGAGTTTGTATTTCTCATTGAGAATTAAGGTTTTAAAACTAGGTGATTTCGCACAGTATAGTGTCAAGGGTTAAATCCCACGTCCTAAACTAGGTTATGAAGAATTTGAGACTAGTAAGTTTTAATAGAGAAGAACTAGAGAAGATGTGAGATTTATCCCTAACAACATATAATTAGTAGAACCCCGTCTCTTATTTATTTATAAAGATTTCTTAATGCCAGATTTTGATGAGTTAAATGAATCTTGTGTGCCGCACATGCATGATGCATTAGAGACAAAGTATAAATAAATAAATTTGTCTCTTTAGTGATGTTTTCAAAGAAAGGCAAAGTAACATGTTTTTGTGTCATGTTAATTAATTCACGCGAAACATGAGTTATGGCTTTTCAAATATTGTTTTAATATTGTCAATTTTCAATTGAATTATGTCTAGAGATTAAAAGGTGAAAAAGTCAATTTATGTTACCTAAACTTCGTTTGAATGCAAGAAATTGGTGTGAAAGGGTACAACTTTTTGTCAAGAATGACTACATAACTTTGATGGAGATTACAGCTCATTTAATCAAAAGACATAAACAAAGGCCACGATTGTTAAAGGATGCCTAACCTTGTGCAGTTTCTCTTTTGGTAACATTTGGCCGGTGCTGGGGCAGGGTTTTTTTGGCTTGTCAGGCTATCTTGGAAAATTAAAAGGCGATAGCAATGTGAAAGGATTAATTTCAAATCATAAAAATATAAATATAAATCAACTTTTAATCCGTGGAAAATTAAACCAGACTGTAAATCTTAATATTTTATTTTGTTATGAATTGATCGCAAGATAATGATAATAATAAAATAAACAAGAATAAAATAAGAACACAAAAATTTATATAAAAACTCAAGATGGAAAAAAAATAACACATGCAAATGAGGAGAATTTCAATATAATCAATAATAAATGTATTTACAATATCAAGATCTCAATACTCTCAATTGAAGTCTAAATTCTCTAATTCTCAATATGCTATTAATGTATATATGGAAATATGATAATGTGAAATATATATATATATATATATGAGCTTCTTTCTGGAGTTTTAGATGAAGAAGAAAATATAAAATTAAAAAAAATGGGGATAAACCCTTAAGATGTGGCCTCGGTGCCAACAATCCAGCGCCCGACACTGCATCACGGGCGTTGCGGCACTTCAATGATGACCAGCGAAGTGGCGCCCACTTTCAATAATCATGCCTTTAAGGTACTTTTCTTCATCTCAAAGTCATTTTCTAAACCAAACTCTGAATCCTTAATAAAATTTGATCTTTATTAATTAGGACTCACATAGCCAAAACTCATTCAACTTCTTTTATTCAACCAAACACCAAGTCACTTGAAAATTGGGTCACATCACAATAAATCTTCACTTTAAATCAAATTCCAACACAAAGAATTCAAAAGTACATATCCAAGTAAACACCAATCCACATTTTCCAAACAAGTCCAATGGGTTAAATCATTGACAAATATCAATTAAATTCAAGCAATGCTCATATTTAGCAATGAGAAGTGATTTTATCATCATATTAGCAAGATTATCCTTGGTATCAACCTTATTTACTACAATATCACCACAAACAATCACATCACGCACAAAATGATACCTCACATCAATGTGTTTAGTCCTCTCAAGAAACATTTGATCCTGGTGAAGAAAATAACACTCTTACTATCACAATACACAGTAGAAATCTGCAAATTTTCACTTATTTTATCAATCAATCCTCTCAACTACATAGTCTCCTTAGATGTCTCTATGATGTCCATGTACTTTGCCTCTGTTGTAGACAAAACTATTGTATTTTCAGAAACTATGAAACCCTTTGGTTGTTTCATGTAAATGATCTCCTCAAGTTCTCCGTTTAAGAATGTTGTTTTAGCATCAATCTGCTCAAATTTCAAGTCATTCTTAGCCACTACTCCAAGTAAAGTCCAAATAACTATGATTCACAATTGGTGAGAACACATCGGTGAAGTCAACGCCGAAAATTTGACTATAGCACTTTGCTACCAATCTAACTTTATACCTTGTATCTTTAATCCCTTAAGTGCCTTCCTTTCTTTTAAACACCCTCTTGCAGTGAACAACCTTTTTATCCTAAGGTAATTTTACCAAGTTATGACTATTATTTTATTCAATGACACCATCTCCTCCTTCATAACAATCAACCATCTGCTAAAATTACTGCAACGACTGCCTTTAAATATGTAGCAGACTCCTCAGTGAAATCAATATTGTCAGTCACACTTAATGCATAAGCTATTAAATCTGCTTCTTAGCCCTTGTTTGACACCCATTTTGGGGTAAGAATTTGATTTGAAATAGTGATTGATGAAAGAATGTGTGGTTAAAAAGTAAGGAGAATTTTTGAGTTTATGTGTAATATTATTTTATTATAGAATGTATGGTTGAAATGAAAGAGAAAAAATGAGAATGAGAATGAAAAAAATGAATATCAAACAAGGGCTTAACACTTCTATAGAGGTCTAATATGTTTGCGAGGTCTATCCTTAGCAATTAAATAATATGGTATTGCTAGTGGTGTAGGTAAAGTATCATTGTATATTAACTCTGAACTAGACTGATATGTAGTAGACTGTTCTGAAATCTCTTATTAGCCTTAGACCAATTTTTAACTTTATCTGAATTGAATGATTATGTTCCTCAACTTTATTAGAATCGCTACGAGATGAACCATGAACTATAGTAAGTTCATCAAATACCACATATCTACTAACCACCGCATATCTTATCTCATGACACTACAATTTATACACGTTCACAC
>CAIGRB010127215.1:6487-18557 GCA_903798255.1 Fraxinus quadrangulata | reverse complement strand
TATATAAGATGCACTTTATAGACCTAAACTTCAACTTCCCATTATCTACATGAGCATAAGCAGGACACGTAAAAATCTTCAAATTAGAATAATAAGAAGGTTTACCAAACTATAGCTCTTCAGGTATCTATTTCTCAATGACAGTTGATGGTAAGTGATTAATCAGAAAACAAGTTGTAGTAGTAGTTTCAGCCCAAAAGATCTTGGACAACCCAGAGTTTGAAAGCATACAATGAACATTTTCATCAAAATTTTATTCACTATTTTCCCACACCATTCTGTTGAGGAGTTTCAAACACTGTCAAGTATCTCAAGATGCGTTCAATACTGCAGAAGCTATTGAATTCATCTGAACAAAACTCCAACCCATTATTTGTGCGTAGACGTTTCACCTGCTTTCCATTCTATTTTTCTATCATTGTTTTCCACTCTTTCAAGGTCCCCAATACATCACTCTTTTATTTTAAGAAGAATACCCAAACTTTTCTAGAGAAATTATCAGTCGCTGTCAACAAGTAATAAGCACCTCCTTTTGAAGGCACATTTGCTGATCCCTAAATACCTGAATGGATATACTCAAGTATTACTTTCGTTTTGTGTCTTCCTTTAGTAAATCTAACTCTTTTCTGTTTTTCAAAGACACAATGCTTACACAAATTCATTTTACTGGTCTTATGCCTATCAAGAAGCCCTCTTCTACTCAACTCTGTCATATCATTCTCACTCATTTGCCCGAGTTGCATATGCCAAAGTTTTATAATTTTTCATATGTCAGATAAAAAGTAAAAACTATTGTATCCCCTATTACTATGGAACCCTGCAAAATGTATAATTGTACAAAGCTTTTATATCCCTTCATGACAAAAAAAGCACCACTGCTAACCTTCAAAACTCTACCTTCATCGGTATATCTATAACCCTTTGAGTCAAGTACACTCAAATATATAAGATTTTGTTTCAGTTGTGAACATGTCTTTCCTTTGTAAGTGATCTAAAAGCCTGATCGAACATTGATCCTGAATATGCTAGCTTCGACAATTTGGCAAGGCACGTTATTTCCCATAATCACTACACCTCTCGAAACTCCTATATATGTTGTTTGTTAGTTCCCATTGGGACACATATGGAAAGCATATATCGAGTTAAGAACTCATTCCTTACAAGGTTTGAAACTTATATCAGAAATCACAAGAAGCACTCATTCACTTTATCCATCTTCCACAATATCAGCATCTGCTTTGTTTACGAGTTGCTTTCCTTTATCAGTAGTACCAGCAACCTTGTTTCTATTTTTCAAAGCATATCAATCAGCTTTAATATGTCACTTCTTCTTAAAAAAAGTGGCATGCTTTCTTTGCAGTCTGGATGTCGATGTGACCCTCATATTTCTAGCAAGATTTCTATCTTCATTTCTCCCATGGACAACTAAGCCTTCTGCCGACTCTCAGATCCTCCAGCAAGATATGTCATCTTTTCCTTAAATAGTTAAGCATCACAGACCTCTTACACAGTGAGAGTATCCCAACTATGGAGAACAGTATATCTAAAAGTGAGAAACCACGGCAATGAATACAATAATATCAAAGCCAAGTCCTCATCATCATACTTAACTTCCAATGCCTCCAAACCAGTCACGATTTTTTTGAACATAGTTAAATGAACATCCAGAGCACATGCGGACATCCGGTGAAAATACAAGCATTGTTTCAACTGTAACTTGCTAGTTATGCTCTTTATCATACAAAGTTACTCAAACTTCAACGACAAAGCAGCTACACTTTTTTATTTTAGAATATTCTGAAGAATTTAATTTGAAAGATGTAGATCAATTTGATATTGGGCTATCCGATTCATACGCTGCTTTTCATCATGTGTCTAGGTTGAAGGCATCTTATCAAAGCTAAGTAAGGCTTCATCCAAATCCATCCGGGCGAGAACCGCTCGCATTTTCACTTGCCATAGAGTAATTATCGAGTTTTGACCTAATAAAGGAATATTATATTTGGCGTAGAATGGAAGTTCAAAGGTTTACTAACGTAAACCCCAAGCTCGTAAAACTGCAATCCACCAGAAAATAATAGCAAACCAAAACGAATCTCCTTTATTTTGATAACAAAGAGCTTTTAAATAGTTTTTGGGAACCCTAATTTACGTAAAAAGACAAAATTGACATCCACTAAATCAAAAAAACTAAAAACGCAAAAAAAAAATTAAAAAAAAAATAAAAAATGATAAAACTTCAATTGCCCGCCAACGTGCCATAAACAGCGAATTTGAGGATAGAAACGACGTCAATAGGGTTTCCCGATTGGACGGTATGGAGCACTGAAAACCCTTTTCGAAAATATATTATAATAGAAAATATGACACTCGAGCTAAAAGTTATTTCTGTTTCTTCTGAACAGCAGCTCTTTTAGCCAATTTTCTATTCGTCTCTTCTTCAAACTCCAAAACTAATTGTCCTACATCAATATTTCATCGATGCCATGCGGAAATTAAATCTTGTTTTGATATCACTTGTTATAAATTAATCGCAAGATAATGACAATAATGAAATAAACAAGAATAAAATAAGAACACCAAAATTTGTGAAAACCTGAGATAGGGAAAAAAAAACCACAGGCAAATGGGGAGAATTTCACTATTATCAATAGTGAATGTATTTATAATATCAAAGTCTAAATACTCTCAATTCAAATCTAAACAAGCCTCTTTTTGGAGTTCTAGATAAAAAAGAAAACATAAAATCCGAAAAAATTGGGATAAACTCATCAGGTGCCACCAAGCCAGCGACTCGGTGCCTGGAACTAGCACCCGACGCTTTCTTTCAACATGGCCGCGAGGACGGCCCATGCTGGCCATACGACACCTAGCCTTTGTTTGCCTCACAGTTGTACGGGTGCCGTGGCTCCCACTTTCGATAATCATGCCATCAAGATTTTTTTTTTCATCTCAAAGTCATTTTTCAAGCCAAACTCTCAATTCTTGATGAAATTTGATCTTTATTAATTATGACTCCCAAAGCTAAAACTCATTAGACTTCTTTATTCAACCAAATACCAAATCACATGAAGTTTGGATCACACCACTACAAGTTTCTTAACTTGTGTAATCATGCTTTAATTTGTTCCAATTGTACTGTTGTATACTTGTATAAATTCTAGTAATGAATGAGAATAATCAGAGCCTTCAATACAATTTTCAAGCAAGCCATTACAAACGACATGTTTATGGAAATTCAAACACAATATCAATATAAGCTCAAACATCGTTACTCGACTTGATACTATCAAGTGAAATGAACATGTGAGGTATTTGTCAATGACCGTGTTTAATGTCATCCCATCCAACCTAAATGAAGCATGCCAATTAATTATTTTTTTCTTGTACACCAGTAAATTGAAAATGTCATGAAGCAAACATTAATGGAGAACACGGAAAGAGAAAGGTGTTGCATCTACTTTTAAAACGGATGGTAGAACTCGGTAAACGTACATAAAATATACTTCAACCATCAAGAGAGCATTTTGTACTCTATTTTGGTAAAAAAGTAATTGATTCCCATTTCTAAAGTGAATATACCTTCCTCTATAGTTTTTAAAATCATTTAAACTGGCCGATTCGACTCGTGAATCGGTAAACAATCTTTTTAATGGATTCTACCTTCTAATTGACAAACTCGACTCAAGCTTGTAATGTGTTCTATTTCTAGTTAAAGGAATATGTAGTTACTTGTTATTGTATCAAAAATGATTATTGTGTACATTATTGTGAAACTTGTTTATAATCGAGTTTACAAATAAAGTGATATTGCTCAAATTTGACGTGTAAAGCAACTTGGAGATAAATTTCTCTAATGTTGTATTTAATAATTAATTTATTTATTTATTTTTATTGTGATAACTTACATTTTGCAGCGGAATGTACTTTGAACGCTTTAGACAATCGAACGTGCCAAAAAAATAATTATATATGCATATAATCCTTGAAAATATTCATTTTATTTCATATTAGGTAAATTATATTCAAATTAATTAATTGATAATAAAAAAAAAAAGGGGGGATTGGGCCTCTGACTAATTTGTATAATTGTGTCCCTAAATTGGCACCTTAAAGTTGGAAATAAGAACTCTTCTATTTGGGCACTTTTCTCCTAGTGTGTTTGAGCCAAGTTAATTTGAAAAAATTTATTTTGGAATAGTAGATTGATGGAAAATGTGTGGTTGAAATAAAAAAGAAAAGTTATTGATGTGATGAAAAATATTATTTTATTGAAAAATGTATGGTTGAAAATGAGTAGAAGAATGAGAATGAAAATTTTAATGTGACTCAAACAGGGATAAGAATCGCATTCATAAAAAAATCTTTCCTCAACCAAAATATTCCATTTCATTGTTGCTGCATCTTATTGGGATTTCTATCACTTTTTAAAAACTCCTTGAATAAGATACTTATTTTAGTTTTAAACAATTAATTTGGTGGTTGAATTTATATAATGGTTTATGAATTATTTGGTTGAATTATGTAAATGAAAAAGTGTTTATCCAAATACATGTAGGAATATATACAAATATAGATATATGATTATGATTTCATCTCTTAATTTATTTAAATCATTCAAGGATACTATATCACTTACTCGACTTCTCTCAAAACGATAAAATCTTACTTTTTCACAATTTCAATTTATATGTTTGTCTGTTTGGCTCTTTATGAAATATAAGTAATTTCAACATAGTAGTTTATCTCCTTAAAGATAAATGGATATTTATATAGATGAAAGTTTTATATTTAATTATCAACACTATAACAAATTAAATTAGATATTTAACACTCTAATATAATTCTAAATAATTAGAACTTCGATTATTCCTCCCAAAATTACAATTGTAATCCCTTTATGGGAGAAAATTATATTCCAAATGAGACAGTTGTGCCAATTCAAGCACAATTTATATGTGAGAACTCAAAATAGTTCAAATAAATAATTTGAACTTCAATTGTGCCAATTCAAGCACTCAAAATTATAATCTTATTTCTTTATGGGATAAAATTATATTACAAATAACACAATATACAACCTTGTGAATTTCTATAAAAATGGGAAAATATACTTACTTTCTACTTTGCAACAGAACACAAAATGAAATATTATATAGAACAAAGAAAATGGAATTCATTTCGATAATTTAATACTTCGAAAGATTTTCAAATTATTATTCGTATTTAATTAACTAAAGTGCACATGTAAATGGTGCCTCAACTTGCACTAAAATCATTGTCACAGAAGCTCACTTCAAGAATCTTTAAAATGGCATATTTCGGACTTGGTTTCATGTTATCTTTCTCGATCAAACAATCAATACAAACGGCTCCAAACACAACTAATATATTCATCTCGATTGTTTCTCAATCTCACCCACAAATGATAAAATAACAGCAATGATTTGTAGGCCATAAAGACACAAGAAAAACAACAAAGGAAGGGAAGAGAATGAACCAAAATACATAAGATGAAGGCACTGGTTTTCTCTCAACTATGGATATTGTTTTTGGGTCGAGTCTTTGGACTTGGTTGTTGATAACAATTTCACTCATCAGTCAATGCCTATGAAATTCAATATAACGTTTACATCATAACTTGTGATTCATTATGTATCAAAATCCAACAAATTTTCACCTTGATACCCAATTAATCTGCAAATAATCAAAACACAAAGTTAATACTTACATAATTAAGACAACTAATAAAATTGAGATCACAAACATTGCCTTGTGTTTCAAATCCGAAACACATACCATACCTGCTAAATGTACTAACCAGGACAATAAACAATCAAGAACAAATAAACATGCCATAAAGATATAACATAAAAAAAACATAGATCTTAAAAAAAATAAAAAAACATACATTCATACAGAACAATAGATTAGCACTAAGTTAATCAACAAACGTCCAACACATATACAATAAATGCACAAATGACTCCCCGAAAAGATCTCACTACACCTATCATATCTCATTCCGCATTGCTCACACCTCGAGAAAATATATCTTCTCTCATCACCCACAATACTCATTAGACTGATCACTCAACTCATATCTAACTGATAAATCCAATAGATCCTAAATCCACAAGATAATCATCTATCATCATATCACTTCTTCCAACCTAAGTGAATAATGGGTCTCCACCTAACAGAAGTGATAGAAGTGCATTTTTCACACTCCACTTGATCAGAGTTATCAAAGATAAAAGATTCCAATATTTAATTATATCTTCACGCATGATTCAAATGTCACACTCCATGTCCCCAATATATACCACCAATGTACCGATATGCATCTATATTATACATCACCAATAGACACACAATACACTTACTGCTAATGCATCACAATCCTTTATGCATGCAAACACACTACAAGTATTTAAATTGCTCTCAAATTCATACAAATGCACATATCAAATACATTGAAATACTACATATAACCATACAATAGAATTAAGCAATCACACACATATAGAAATGATTACACATAGATGCATATGCAGTAACTAGGTTTACTCTCAATAAACCTCAACAAGGCCATCACTCGATCTTATAGCCATATTCGTCTCACATCTCACTTGCCCTTCTGCTTATCCTTCTTCTTGGGACAATCCCTCACAAAGTATCCAAATTTATCACAATTGTAATGCCGCTTACTATCGGACTTGTCTCAACCCTTGCCCTTCTTCTTACCATCCTAATCACTCGAATCACTAGTATCTTGAGCTCTATCCAAATTCATCTGCTTAAACTTCATTCTACTCCTCATTATATATAACTCACTATCCATATTATCCTCTTTTTCAACCTTAATCTCCATATCTTTATTTTTAAGAGAATCAATGACAACCTCAAGTGTTAAGGTGTTCTTACCATACTTAATTGCATTATTAATCTCTCTATATGAATCAGACATAGAATTAGGCAAAATAATGACAATACAAGTTTCAGACACATTTTCATCATAATTAACGATATTTTGAACAAGCTTGTTAAAAATATACAGATTATCATCAAAATCCTTTAGATGATCCATTTTAAAATTGAAAATATCTTTCAAGTAAGTACAACATATTAGGAATAGACTAAGCAAATATACATTTTCCAACTTTTCCAAAGTTCTTTTGTGGTATCAAGTTAACCAACTTTTCTTTAAACATGCCATATATGTGCAGAATAATCGAACTATAAGCAAATTCATCATATTCTTCTTTTTGTGTTTTTGTCAAATTTGCAGAGAATTTGCCATCTATGACTTTTAAATTTTTTTGTTGAACCAAAATTCTATCAGATTGAAAAATCTAATTTTCCATTGAAAATTCTAACTTCGAAATGTAAAGACATTTTGAAAAAACAGAACAACTAATGTGTATAAATATGTCACATAAAGTAATCTTACGGTTACAGTATCCACTGTTTTAGATTCCAATGGTTTCGTGATACTCGAGATCTCTGTATCAAGGGAATATTCAAACGGGTCAAGTTTAGATGTTCTAATAGAATAATCAATGTAACATGAAGGTATGTCAACAAAAAAAAAATCAAATTTTTACGCAATAAAGTCTCACACGGTGACTAAATGACAATTAAAGTACAAAAACAAATACCAACTTGCAATCAAAACCAACACTTCAATTATAGCAAGTAATTCCTAAATTTCTAGCACAATCAATGGTTACTCCACATGGTAACCCCAACCCTATTGTCACCCCACACGATGAAGCGTTGTTGTTGAAATTTAAATGAGATAAGACAATATATTAAAACCGACGAATTTGATTCCATAAATAACGAGATATACAAATTTATTACTTTAGGGTCACCACTACGCCATAAAGTCTCCAACAATCGCAAAAGATAATCAACCATGATCAAATCCTGAACGCACGAAAGATAATTTGTCCAGATTCCACTGTATAACTTGAAACAGAAAATTAAGAATACCAAAATATCAGCAACAAACTGCCTAACGTCCACCAGAAACCACCTCACGTGCCACCAACAACCTCTGCACGTGGGCTTCACGCATCGTTGGACGTCCTCACACGCTGGCCACCTGGTGCGCCTCTATTTGAACATCTTCAAAATGCTGTTTTCCGGAGTCAGTCTCACGTTATCTTTCTCTACCAAACAATCAATCCAAACGGCTCTAACACAACCAATATATTCACCTTAATTGCTTTTCAATCTTATCCACAAAGGATAAAACGATGATGATTTGTAGGCCATAAATGATCAGGAAAAACGACCAAAAAAACACAAGATGAAGGTACCAATTTTCTCTGAACTATGGCAGTCGATTTTCTTCAAAGGAGCAACCACGTTTTTCCAATTTCATACACAAATCACGCACTAATAGTTAGGGTAAACGCAACCAAATAATAGAAGTATGTTGTGTTTTAGTTGGACAAATAATATGGTTAAATAGGCCAAGATTCAAAACCACCCAATAGATAAATATTTATGGGTCATGAGTAATATTAATTTCTTAAACTACTTCTAATGATCCATATTGTTTTTGGGTCGATCTTTTGGATTTGATTGTTGATAACAATTTCATTCATCAACCAATACCTATGAAATTCAATCCAATGTTTACATTATAGTTCAGGATTCATTGGATATCAAAACTCAACAAACATTTTACACTAGTGTGATCTAAACCTAATCATAGTTACCATCAATGTATTTTGTTATGACCGACAGATTTTAATTCTGAAGTAAATATTCAAGTGGATCACTAGTTTATAATTGACACTATGCATTTAGGTACACTTGTAGCTATTGCATTGCCAATCACTATATTTCCAAAAACTACTAGTGTTTTTTAAGGCTTGTGTTCTATATGTATACTATTCATCCTCTCGTGTGTGTTTGTGTGTGTGTGTTTTTGTTATCATGTTAATGCATGGGCATGCATAAGTTGAAGGGTGATAAATTAAATATTGACAAGACTATGCATCCAAAATTTTTAAAGAAGTGTATATCTGGGCCATGAAAGATATGAGTGAAAAATGGGTGTGGGTTCACGCACCCAATTAATGTCGAATGTTGAATTTTTAATATTAACCGCTTGACAATACTGTTGGTAGATTTATCGGGTTCCAAATAACAATATTCCATTGCGTTCTGATTTATTGGACAATATACTAAATGAGCTCATGATGTGAATGTTGAAGTCTCTAAATAAATGAAAAAAAATGCGATTCATATTTTGAAAAATTATTTATTTTAAAGTAATGTATTTGCATATCATAATCATGCATTTTGTGCATGAGGTTTACTTATTGGATATCAGCTTATTTCATGTTATCCTTTCCCATTTTTCAGATCATGAAAATGAGATTATTTGAGACGACTAATTCTTGAGAGACAAACTTAGAATTGACACATTAAATTTTGATTTCATTTTGAAACAAAGTTAACATTTAATTTATCTGTCTTATATTTTTGTCAAGTAAAGAGGTTTCTTCATATTCTTTTCATAGATGAAAGCCATTAATGTTGATTATGTTAAAGAAACTCTAATTACTTTTTGACGTTTATGATTTTTGGCATAATTAAGTGCTAGCATTTCGGAGTCTAGGATTTCAGGACTTGGGGTGTTATAGTTTAATATTAGAACTAAATACTTTAAAATCGGTTATGTAGACTTAAAATCTTTATTTATATAAATGAAATGAATACCGAGTCATGCCACATGTAGTCATCTCGTATTCATACGGTAAGACGGGTATTATTTTCTTAAATCAATTAATTGTAATTGCAATATAAGATTAGTAATGGTTGATTATGTTAGAAATATCTTTTACTATGTTAAGAGAAAGTAGACTAAGCAATGAATTTTATAAATTTAGGTTGTGTTCAGAAATTTTGTATGTTGCCACTTATCATAGATACATGACTTAGTGCGTCCATACTCGAAGACGTAATTAATTCAAATTGTTTGTAGAGATATTTCTCAACAATGGTAGACGAGAAAGCAATACAAGCAAATTTTGTAACCTTAGATGTTGTCGACTTTGAAGTCATATTAGAGATGCAATCAATGTATCATGTTGTGACAGAACCTACTGTAAAGACAGTAGCAGTTTAACTCCTAAGCGTGCCCATTTCTTTTGGGTTTATTTCCCTTTTATTCCTAAAAAATAACAATGAAGACTCATCAATTGTTAATTGCCCTAGTTTGACAACCATTAAAATAAACTCTTTTTTTTCTAACTTATTTTCGACCACACATTCTTACAATAAAATATTTTTTTAAATAAATCTAATTTTTATCTTCTTTTTAACTACACATTTTCCAAAAAAATCATTATTTTGAAACTCATTTTCTTGAAAAGAAAAAAAAAACACTCATTTTAATGGTTTTCAAGCAACGGCCCAGTTTTATGGCTTATTTTGATTAATCAAAAGAGGTATTGAAGAATGTTGAATTAATATTTATGTTTAGACCCAATTGTGTGGAATTAACAATAAAAAGCATGGATTCTTAGATGATTAAGGTTCATTAATCCAATTATATTAATCCTAAGTGTCAATCAAATAAAATAATTAGATCAAAAACAGTAAATAAAACCAAAATTGATCGCGGAAGGAAATCCCAACTCATGATAAAAAAATCTCTGGACAAACTTATCAGTAAACCATCTATTAGAAAATTTAACTTATAATTAGTCCAAATACTAATACTGGTAAAGTTTAGCCGACTGGCTATCTAGTCCCTTTTTGTTTGACATTAATTTTATATTAAAATGAGTTTTTGACCCTTTTTTTCCAAATTGGTGGGCCCCATCATGAGAGAAGTTGGTCAAAAATGGTGGCTAAATTTTAAAAAAGGGTTAGATATTTCCTTATTATGGCAAACAAACAGGAGTCTAGTTTGTAAATCACCAGAAATTTATTTGGTTGTTCACGCCCCTACTTTTCAGAGCTCCAAGCTGCTTTTCTCTTCACGTGGATCAACAAAAATGTATTATATTCTCTTCCCAAAACTTCAGAGCTTTGAAGGCTAATGGCAAAGGTAGAATTTTGTTTCGGTGTTTGATCAAATGATTTTTTATGTTTTGATATGTGGTTGAGGCAAGAGATATATGGTTATATATTTGATCTCAAAGTATATTCTCTTGACTAAATATAAGGCTCAACCAATAATAATATCTGGGATGAATTTAAGAATCAAAGATCCGTAGTTGAATCAAGAAATCAACAGAATGTGTTTTAAATCTTCAAATGAATTATTTATAATGTAAAATAATGATTCAACCTGCATTTGGGACGATCTAGGCTTTGGTATAGATAATATGAAGTGTTTGAGGCTGAATATGATAAGAAAATTAGAGAAAAAAAAATTCTCGAACCAATGGTTTCCCATATAACTCCTCTGCTTGACGCCTATCAAGAGGCTAGCGAGTGGTCTCTGAGAAGTTGTCAATATTTTGATCATAATTTTTTCTCTCAATATCGAATTTGAGTGATTCAAAGTGCTTTGAAAAGCTAACTCAAATGGCACAATTTTTGTAAAAGTAGCATTTTTCAAATTCGAATGTTTTATATGTGAAAAAAGCATTGCGGCCTGTGACTGAAATTTGAAGCGTAACTTATCAACACTTTGACACTCTTTTCACTTTTGATTGCATTTCATTGATCATATATCTTTTTGGACATCATTGACTCCTCCAAGGACTATACTACCAACCCTTAACTATTTTGATTTTAATTATAACTCCATTACTTTAATTTTGTCTAAAAAATAGTTATTTACAAATAGAAACCTAACAAAGACAAATCTTCCCATTGAGCGAGTCTTAGTAGTTCAAGAATATCAAGATGTATTTCTAGATAATATTTTTGGTTTACCATGAAAAAGGGATTGAAATTTTGTCATCAATTTACTTCATGATAAAAATTAATTAAAGAATAGTTGCTAAGTTTAAATGTGATGCATGCATGTTATGTTTTTAATTTGACTATATTATATATATATATATATATATATATATATATATATATATAT
>CAIGRB010127186.1:42518-73558 GCA_903798255.1 Fraxinus quadrangulata | reverse complement strand
CACACGGTATTCTTTAGTAAAAGGCGAAAGAATAGTTCGCTTTGTGCTCACTGCACAGCTCCATGGTTTGGTAAGTCGCTTGGCCTAATTTTAGAGTAGCCGGTTCTTTCAGCTAATCTGTCATTAAGCGATGTGGGAATATTAACAATATAAGTCTAAGATTTTTCTGGAGATAATCATTATTTTATTTATATCTTTATGCACTTAATAATTCTTGATAGTTAGGGGCAAATAGATCATTACTATTGTTTATTGTTTTCTTGAAAATAAGAGCTAAAGGTTATAATTCCTGGTTAGGTGATTATTTATCTCATGTTTGGTTTAGATAAAAATAAGTTTTTACTATATTTTAATAAAAATTGATGGAATGTATAGTTGAAAAGTTGTTTGTCCGATGAAATATGTGGTTAAAATTAACCTCTAATTTTGACTTAGATTTTAATTTAATTTTTTAGCTGAACTAAACACGAGATTAATAAATACTTGAAACTTCGGTAGTTCTTTCAACGCTCCCCAAACCTTGATTTAAATTTGATATTTTTTCGGATTCAGCGGCCCTATTAATAGTCGGCATTTGTCCATTTTCTTGCTTTTGATTTCTCTAATTCAGCTTTTAAACCAAGTTTAATTTTCAACATTATGAATTCATAAAGCTCACGGTCATAACGTGCAATGCATGAAAAAAGCAAAGGAAATTCATGTCCACAATTAATGCAAACAGGACGGGATTAATTAGTGGCCCCGTGGAGAAGAAGTATTTATCTATCAGCACATACGTCAGGGAAGATGACTTCAAATCCATCTAGAACAAAATTGGTATCCATGTTTAATTGTACTTCCATTTATCTCATGTTAGATACTTTCGTAAGACAATAGTAACATGAGCTATCCATGTTTAATTATACTTCGTTTATATCATGTTTCACACAAGTCCCAACCCCCGAGCAGATAACTAATGTCAAATAAGATAGATAGTTGGGTGGATAAAATGTGAAAATATCTCATCGAAAAGTTTAAGCATTTAGAAAAAATATTGAAAATGTTATTCTTCGCTCAACTTAAAACGAAGTTTCACGTGAGTCATTAAATTATAAGTAATGCTATTTAATTAGCATCACTGGTACCAAGTACCAAGCCAAGCAGGGACAAATTTAGAATAATTCTTTTTACCTTTTAATTTTTTCAATATATGTATTAATCCAATAAAAAATTTTAGTCCATCTCTAACTTCGTCCTTGAGGTATATGTCACTTAAGTGTTATTAATCAGAGTTGAACGTGCATAACACGTTATTCTAAAATACTTTATAAGTGTTGTAAAAATAATATTTGATACCAATTTATTGGGAGGATTTGATGAGTCTCAAACGAACTAAAGAAAATAAAATTTTAGATAGAAATTTAAGAGAAGAAAATGTACTCTCAAAACTCAATTTCTATTATTCAAATTTTTTGTGATGATGAAATACTATAAATGAGCTATCTTTTTATACTACAATTGGTATATAAGAATTAATTATTAATATATGAATTTAAACACCCATTAAAATTTCTAAATACATGAATAAAAATAAATTTATCTATAATAACTTTAAATTCATGTAGATCAAAATTCATTAAGTCAAGATTCATTTAGTCTAGATTAATGTGAATGTTAATTAATTGAGAAATAATAACACAAAATTCATACATGATAATGATTTTGTAGTATTTATTACATATTGAAAAATAAAAAATAAGTTAATATTGAAATAATTGAACTGTAGTATGGTTAAAACCGTTCAGAAAATAATTCTCACTTGATGTGATATTTAATATATTATAGATTAATTGATTAAATCATCTAAAAATCATTGTTCTAAAAAGCTCGCTTAGCACTGTCTAGGCTTAAAACTCGGGCAAAATGTCCGCTTCATGCCTAGACTTTTTTATCCAATTCCTAAATGATTGAATATTTTTATTCCTCTTTCATCTTCCTTAAATGCGCTTTATTAGATTTTTAGTTTTTTTCTTTTTTAAAAAAAAATCTTTTATTAAACTCTAGTTTATTAATTTTCTTATTTTTTTAAAAAAATTCATTTGACTTTAATTTCAAAATTTTAAAAGATTTTTTTGTGTACGGAAGTTAAAAATGATTTTATCTAAATAATTAAATAAGATTTAAGTCATGGTACTATCTATATTATGTAATTATAAACTTGAGGCTTGTTATTTTATTGCAAACTCTAAAAGCATATATGTAGTTCCTATAAATCTATTAGTAAGATTTGTTTAGTTGAAAATTGAAACTATGAAAAATATTTTTATATATCTATACATTCATTCCATTTTTATATATGTATTCCTTCATAATTTTTTCATATTTTCAATCATTGTCATCAATATGCATTGTCGAATTTCTTTACTTATTTTGATAATCCCAACAGATTAGCCACCATTATTTTAAATTCAAGAAAATCAAGAAAATATAATCCCAACTGAAAAATCAAAATCTTACTTTGATAATCATAGCAGAAAATATAGCCATTAATGTTCTCAATCCAAGAAAATCAAAAATATATATATAATATAATAACAACAAAACTCAAATAATTCGGAATGAAATTTCTTACTGATATTACTTGAATTCAAAAGGCACATTATCAAATAATTCAAATATAAATTAAGAATCATTCCCATACTAAATTCATTGAACTCACAATAAAATGCAATTCTTCTTTTTTCATATTCTTCTTCGTATATTGTTGTGTGTGTAAGTTTTAATGGCATCTCTTTCATTATTATTTTGACTTTAGTTGAACATGATATTTTATGAATATTAGGGTTTTTATAAAAAGTCCAAAAGAATTTAATTAAAATAAATATTAGTGGATCACTTTAGAATAATATATTTTTATTTAATTTTATATATGTTTATTTAAGTATATTTACATAAGATTAAAAATATAATATAATTTTCTTTTTAAAAAATGATACATACATAACAATGATGGATATAAATAGCAGTTCCCTAACCATGTTTTATGCTTTTTTAAAATAATGTACATAACACTATTCTTAAATTATTCTATTCCAAAATGGTAAGTGTTGCTTTCTATTTAGCCCATGTTTGCCTACCATTAATCAAAAACTCTATTTACTACAGTAAGATTTACCATCACACATTCACCAAATAAAATATTCTACACACAAACCAATAAAGTTATTTTAAATTTCAACCACACATTCTCCAAAAAATACTATTCAAAACTCCATTATTCTTCCAATAATGAGAGACAAACGAGGTCTCAGTTTATTCACTCGTTTAAGTCTAATGTGACGAACAACAATTTGATGTAGAGCTATTTGATGTAGAGCTAATGTGGATATCTTCCACTCTAGAACGTAAATGGAATTTAATGAGTTACAAAGCTATAATATAGGACAAACATAGTTACTACTTAGAATACAATAGAGTTAGGCGATCATCCTAAAACTTCGTTGTATTTGATAACATTATATTAATTTAACTATTTAAATTTTATCTTCAATAATTCCTTCATGTGTGGACCAATTTCATTTTTCTTATGAAAAGACATGCATAATTTTTTACATAGGTTGGCATGATAGAGACAAACAAGAACTCTTAGTTTGCATTAGAACTTTGGTGAACAATATTGTCTAATTTAAAATGTCTAAAAATACATTTATTTATATTTATCTACTCAACGCGTCTATTCATTAATAAATTTATGTCTCTGAAATTTTTTATTCTTCTTTGTATGACTTTCCAATTTCCCATCAAGATGTATAATTCCACTATGCCTCTCCAAGAATGATTTATAAGTCCCTCAGAAAATTTTAATGGAGATCACCAAACTTGTATATTTGTTTAGTGCTAAATTTCTTAATTTTAGTTTTTTCCGATTTAATTATTCAACTTACATTTATGTCATAGTTTATCTATTGTGTTTGTTTGTATTGTGACCAAAACGACAGTGAGCAGTTAGCCCCACGTGACCAACGTAGTGTATGACACAATGTTTGATAATTATAAGCGTTATGTCATGTATTCCATCAATTACATGGAACTGTCTATTAGTTTTCACCACATTTTTAAATAGAATGATAACTAAAACAATGTAGGTAAGATAATCGAATAAAAAGTAAGTTTGAAGATAAATTACCAACACGAAATAAACATGTAAATTGACCGATCTCCACTAAAATTTGCGGTGTCAATATTTGGAAGTAATGTAACTTAATATGTCCGGTTACAATATTATGTAATTTTTAGACATGCATTTTCGGTTCACGAATATTTACTGCTGAAATATACACAACCGAGATGAGAATAGAAGCACGAACCACAAAGAAGAAATGAAGAAGAATGGAATGAATCAGTTTGAAAGCGAATAAAAAATGAGTCAGTTTGAATGCCAATGAACGTTGTTCTAAAAGATAATATACAACAATGACAAGTATTAATTCCGAGCAACTCTCATAATAATGCCTAATCGCAACAAAACTATCATTTTACAGTAATCGCAATAAGAATTTGTATGAACTACTCTAATACAACATCTGACTTCGATAAATTCTGATGCACAAAAAGCACAATAAATGCGTGCTGCATTCTCGGTATGAAATAATTGAAGAATTAAGCGTAAAATTAAAACTGCATAAGTCGATCTATTATTCTCTGTAGAATATTTTCCTATAAACACCATGGATATCACCTTTAATTAGTGGTGGTTTTCTTCCCAACTTGAGACGTTTTTGGAGATTATGCAAACGAGGTCCAATAGGAGGCTGCACCAGGTTATTCTCCATGCTCGTTCATTTCGCCGTCGTCATCATTTTAAAATAATAAATAGGGTGGTGGCAGCTCAAAATCTGCAAGGTTGAGATCTTGAAAATTTACGGTAATATTATGGTAATCTGCTCCTAACATTGCCAAAGCATTTTTTATGGACTGGAATGCTCTGATACTATTTTGTTGTGAGAAAATAAGAGATTAAGCCACAATATGATATAACTGACACAAGAATAAAATAATTTGTAGAGAATGTAAATTTTATTGTAATATGGAGAAAGAATACAATTATTATGTATTTACAATGTTTCTAACTTCTTATGGGAAAAAACAAACCCTCAACTAAATTGTAGATGTCGCGAAAGCTTGCTCTAAGGGTCGTCAAAACGATATTTTTCGGGCTCAGTTTCACGTTACATTTCTCTACCAAACAACCAATCTCCACGGCTCCAACCAATATATTCATATCGATTGCTCCTTAATCTCACCCACAAAAGACAAGATAATGGTGATGATTTATAGCCACAAAGGCAAAAAGAAAAACAATGAAATGAGGCAAGAAACGGGACCAAAACACCAAGGAAGCCACACGTTTTTCTCTCTTCAAAGGGGGGCGGTCAGTTTCTCTCTTCTCTTGCACATGGTTTCCTTTTTCTTTTCTCACAAATCACACACTAAATGGCTAGGGCACAAACACCATATATATAGGCTAGATTAGGCTTTAGTTGGATCAATAAAAGATGTTAAATATGTCAAGATTCAAAGACATCCAAGAGCAATATAAATGGGCCATGATCAATATGAATTATTTAAGTTATTTCCAACGGCATACGTTGTTTTCGGGTTAAACCTTTAGACTTGGTTGTTGGTAACAATTTAATCCAATATTTACATCATCATCTGAGATTCATTGGGTATCAAAACTCAACAAATCTCCACTTTGATACACAATCAATCTACAAGTAATCAAAACACAAAGTTAACATTTGCATAATCAAGGCAACCAATAAAATTGAAATCATAGACTTTACCTTGTGTTTCCGACCCGAAACACATACCATATATGCTCCATATTCTCACCAGAGCTAAGGCCACAAACAAATACTCAAGTAAAAGCAGATAATCTATAGATCTTTTCCAAAATATGTTCACACAGAACAATATATAGATCCTAAGTTCTCGAGATAATCTTCTATCACCACATCACTTCTCCCAACCTAAGTGGATAATGAGTTTGCATCTAACAGAATTGATAGAAGTGACACTCTCACATTCCACCTAATCAAGGTCTTTTCACATATAAATGATTCCAACATTTAATCACCTCTCCACTCGTGATCCAAATGTCACATTCCACATCCCCAATACAAACAACTAATGTATCCATAGGCATCTATATTCCAACTCACTAATAAGCATCCAACACAATGTTAGTGCATCTTAACCCACTATGCATATAAACAACTACACCAAATAATTAAATTGCTTTCAAATTCATGCAAGAGTACATATCAAATACATTGAAATACACATATAACCATACAATAGAATTAAGCAGCCACACATATACAGAAACGATTGCACACGGATGCACATGTAGTAACTAGGTTTACTCAATAAACCTCACTCATGTCATAACTCGACCCAATAGCCACACTCGCCTCTTCCTCTCCTTATCTTTCCTTTTATTGTCATTCTTATGATAACCTATTTCACCATATTCAAATTTACTATAATTAAAATACATTTTATTTTTTGTACTTGCCTTAGACCTACATTTGCCATAAAAAGATTTATGAAAAATATTTTCGTTTTGCCAAATTTAAAAATCACATTTTTCATTAAAACAATACAACTCAAAACGTATTGTAATTTTTACCAAAAAAATGTACAAAACACAAAATGCAACCAAATGAAGGCCACAAGCAAAATACGGACAATTTACACTGAATAGTCAAATAATCTTTCCTAAGGTTACATGCAATTCTAATAATGAAAAATATTTGACAATAAGTTCACGGAGAATTTAAGGTAAATAATTAACAAGTAACTCATAAGTCTAACAACAGGCAATGGTTACTCCTTCTCAGTAACCCATATCCTAATGTCACCCCCACATGATGACTTTTAATGCGAAAACTAAATCGTTATCCTACACAATAACCATAATTGCAATAATAAAAAGGAAAGAACACAATATCGAGCGGACCAATCCGAGTCCATAAATATCGAGAGATGCGAATTTATCACTTTAGGACCATCATTTTTCGTCCTAAAGTCTCCAACAATTGCAGGAATCAATCGACCACGATCTAATCCTGAACACGAGAAGAACACAATTGCCCAGAGTTCGCTGTATAACTTGAAACAGAAAACTAATAACATCAAATTATCAAGAATAAACTACTTGACGACACCGTCGTCGGGAAAGCCTCCACGCGCCCTCACGGGCTCTCAAAGTCATTGCACGTGGTTCTACACGCCATCCACCCAGGAGCGCCTCCACTTGCACGTCACGCCGGTGGTCTCCGTTTCACCAAACTCTTTCTGGTCGATTTTTGGTCAGTTTTCCAAGTCAAATCCACCACCTGCATATGTGCAAATTTTAAGTTTTATCTAAATACTTTTATATCAGATAATTCGATAATAATGTAATGGATATACAAATTAATATGAAAATTTAGTTTCGTGTAAAACTCATATATATCCAGTTATTAGGAATATTAACACAAGGTCCCTAGAAAATGGTAAGTTGCTAAGTTACCCTAAAATCTCCAAACTTCCATTCATGTCTCATAATATATTGTATGTATTTCCGGGTATTACAGCAGATCAACAAAACCATGTTCTTCTTTAGTTGTAGCAGAACAGAGAAAAACTCTGGGAGAACATCTTGTGGTGTCACTTCTTTAGAGATTTCCTCCAACCGAAGGCGTTCTTGTGCTTCTGCTGTGTTGATTACAGATAGGACATCCTCAATCTCTTCGTTAGAGGGTCTTGGAGGCCATGATTTGAAGATTTTCGTGATTTCTTCAGCCGTTTCTGCAAAAGCACGTGATGGATTTTTCCTGGCCACCATAGCCATAGCAGAAGTGAAGGTGTACCGTATCAGGTATGCAGGGACCTCAAGCGTTGGTGTCAATCTTATCTGTTCATAGTGCAACAAATATGTTTTTCTTTTATACGGATTATGAAATTTTTTTTTTTTTCAATCTATCTTTCTGAGAATAGTTCCTTTATATATCCTATCTGCAAGAAGCATTGTGATTAATTAGTGATTTTTCTGAAATCCTGATTGCATCGTACTGATGTTAATCTTTTATTTGAAATGGATGGTTGGTTTCAAAATGAAATTGCATTTGAGTTGTGGTTTGTAAGATGTATATTTATTTAATATGTTGCTAAATTTTTACAAGTGATGTTAAATCCATTATATGTAATCTGGATATAGATTTCAGAGAAAGCACAGTAAAAAAGGTTCAAAATGAGCCCTAAACATTTATATAAGCGAGAATCCTTCAATCCAAGTAGTTGGATCAAATCAAGATCGATCACAATCATTCAACACATCGTCTAATCCTGTTCATTGAATGCCAAGATGCACCAACCGCTATTCAAACAAACGCTCAAACCGCACCCTGCCCTTCACGCACGTGGTAGCACGTCGCCTCAAAATTGAAATGCCCATTATGATAACCTGCTGCCGTCGTATTGTCTTTTGGAACATTCAAGATTATCATTCTCTCACCTTGTGCCTCATGCCACCTATTAGCTTTGCCTCGATGATATAGGCCTCTACTATTTGCAAGTCTCCGTGCCTCACCAATATCACCTCAGAAATGGGACAATTGTACAATGGCTCCGATAATGGACTCCACCTCTACACTAATCAATAGCCTCTGCACCTTCGGCTTCTACCTCAAAGTCCAATGCCTTGGTGCCTTTGCAGTAGACCTCTATAACAAAATCGAAGCACACACTTTTCAAATCTAACAATCTTCAAGTCTAACGTCTCATGTAAATAATTAAGACCTTGGATTTGGGGACAATTGTTATTCCTCTGCTAGATTTGAAGGACAATATAGTGATAATTGAACATTTAAGCCTTGAATGAATTTTAAAATGAACATGTAAATCAGTGCTCGTGAATCCTATTTGACTGTATCTTCTCTGATCAATCGAATGAATGTTGTCCTGCACAGTTTTGGCTTGTCAAGAGGATAGGAGCCAGATTGCCCTTAACAGACCAAGAGAGTTTCACTACATAGAACTCTAATGGGCATGCTACACTGGAACGGGCATAAAACTTTAAACTTGAATTGGGCAGGGGCCGCGCGAACGCAGGCCCCCTCTACCACAAATTATGACGTAGGCTCGATCTCGACCACTTGGGCCGACCTTAGACGGGCACCCCTCCAAAGTGCAATGGAAGTTGCCAATCTAGGCCATGGGCCTTCTTGATCGCCCATTGACCCCGTCCAGGTAAGTATGGAGCTTAATCTCATACCTTCCTGTTATGTAGCTCACTAACCCAACATTCAACAAGTTTCCAACCGATGTGGGATAAATGAATGTATACTTTTGTAGCTTATTTTCTATGAAGCTTTGGTTTCAGGTTGATTAAGCGAAAGCGGCATTAACTACAGATAGAAAGAGATTATGCAAATAAAAGAGTATGCAGCTGAGGAAAATAAACAGCTAGAACAATACGAGTATATAAATTATATAAAAATTTTCGATGAAATGATTAATCACGGGCATATTGTGCTATGTATTTCCAATAGCCTAAACTACACGCTTTGCAAACAGACCAGCATTAATGACGTGTCAAGATTTCCGACTCTCTAAATGTATGAAAATACTTGGTTTTTGCTTTACGACATATAAACTTGTACGTCTTAAGTTGCACTGAAATTGCTCATCGGATTCCCCTGACCAATAAACAAAATGGCAACGATAATATGAAGATAGTAGTAAAATTGACCCTTGAAAACTCAAATGCGTGTATCGAAACAAAAAAGCGTGCATAATCTAAATGCCTATTTAGCAGATGAAATGTCTTTCACGATCCAGATTAACATAGAGTTTTCAATGTTGAACAAGGACTACACATTGAAATAACTTTCATATGTCCAACCAAAAGTTTCTTTTCCCTTTGTATTCGATAGTTTAATTAATATTTTTTCGTATGATTAATTGTGAACTTCGATTAAATTATAAGAGAGAAATAAATTTCTAAATTTTTCATACAATTATATGCAGTCTGGTCCATAGCAAAGTATATATATAGCATTGACTAAGGATTTTTCTTGAATCATTAATCTATTGCTATTCTTGTTTTTTCTCTTGAAATTAAACTCTAGTAGATTCTATCTCTAATTTCTCTAATACACGCTTATGAGGTTCAAACAACAAGATATAATCTAATTTAGTTGATGCTTTAAATGCTTCCTCTCGAGTAACAATCTCTGGAGCTGTTGCATCTTCGTAAATTTCTGATTTGGAGTCAGAAATATCCGTAGAATTGATTGAAGCAATTGCTTTAGCCCATTCCCGAATCCTTTCTTTGATGGAATTAATATCTGCTGCCGTTTTATTATCTTGAAAACTCAGATTATCTTCCTCAGCTACGAGATACAATGGTAGCTGTAATTCCAACTCACTTAGATCGAGATTGATGCCACATTCTGTGTAGTTCATGCCAGCCATTGCCAGAGCTTCGATAGACATGTTTGCCTCTCAAAATTAAGATAGTAAACTCTGTACTTCCTTGCTTAAATTTGTGTAAGATTTGAAGGAGACGACTGACGAGTAGTCTAGTTATAAAGCAATTGTATCAAGGTTATGAATTATATAGGACCTACCTTTTCAACTGTCACCTTAAATTACAGTTAGATTTTTAATGAGGAAAAGGAATTGGCACTCTGTTGCATGTGATACGAATAAAACTATACCCGTGCTCTCAAAATAAAAAGTAAACTAAATATAACGCAAAAACTGAGAGAATAGAAGAGACTATATTTCGCGTCTCCTCTAATATATTGTCTCCTTTTTATCTAACTATAAATTATATTAGGTTCTTCCTAACTATAATCTTTGATTTTTTTTAGAGCTTGTCTCTTCAGTTACAGACTTATTTATTTAAATTATGTTTGTAACACGTATCTTACATATAGATTATGTTTATTGTTTTATCAAAAATTTGATACGTATGTAAAATATCTATGCATGAATAGTATCAAGACACGATCTCGTGACCTCTTCTTGCAAGGTTGATATAATACAGGCCTAAAACCTTAATAATGCAACTAAGGATGTGGTCATATAATATACGGAGAGCCTGTGTGACCTAGTGACCTTAGCCAAAAAGATGTGACCATGAAAGAGAAGTAATTAATGTGACATTTTCTGCACCGACGGTTGGAAGTCAAATCTCCTCTTTTTTGCCTAGGATAATGTGAGGAGGTTGCAAACTGATAATACCTAAGATACGACATAGTGACATAATTGAGTTTTAACTAGCGAGCCATTGGAATGAAGCCACATGTCAAACATCTTGAAAGCCTCCACTCATTTTCTTTGCCTATAAATACTCACTTTGTCACTTGTTAAAGGTAATCAACACTTACGGTATTCTCACTGTACAAGTAATCCTCAACTCACATTTTACTTCTCCATTAGTGTCACTCTAATACCCAATTTGTATTATACTGTCTATTTGACTGACTTGAGAGCATATGAGCGTGTATGGTCACGACCTCCTTGCCTTTTGTGTTTAGAGAGGCTCCAATATTGTGCCCTTAACCCTTGTGTTCCAAGTGCTAAAGTAAAATACACATGGAGGAGAGTGGAGGTGAGATTTGTTGATGTACTCGATCCCAATCAAATTCAAAGGTCAAAACTATGTGTGGCTTTTAGATTTTCCATCAAGGTAGTTCCACTATGCCTCTTCAAGCATGATTTCTAAGTCCATGGTAAAATTGTGTTTGAGATCACCAAACATATAGATTTGTTTTGTGCTAATATTCAATTTTAATATTTTCAATTTAATCATACTTCTTACATATTTACTGAGTTTAACCATGGTGTTGGTAAAGTGACCAAAACCAATGGTCAGCCCCACATGACTCACATGTTACGATGCAAATTCATTTAGGGTTCATAATCACTCGTCTCATTTTATTGTTGGCAAAAAACTACTATTTCACCTAAAATAAGCACGATGTTAAGCATTCTATTAATCAAATGAAATTCTTAGCCTTTTTTACCACAATCATTATAGATGAAAAATAATGTTATTAAGCTTCATTGGTACTTAGCATCAATCTATGTGGTAATGGGTAGCATTACTCTAAATAAAATGGTCAACTAAAACAATGTAAGTAGGATTTTAACAATGAAAAAAAAAAAAAATTTGAAGTTAGATGACCAACATGAAATAAACATATATAGCATGTCATGTCAATACTAGGAAGCAAATGAGCAATGTAACTTTAAGGTGAGATCATTTGTATCTTTTGGACACGTATGTTTGGTACACAGGAAATTCTACAAGCAGTAGTCTTATTAATTATGCACAGTCCAATACACAAAAATCAAAAATAGAATTTCATTTTACAGATTAACTGTCAATGACCATATCTCAATTTTACATGAAAACAGTACATTTCGTGAAATCTCAGAGATGCATTTTAAACAACATATCTACCATTTTACAGTGATTCGAAGTGGATCACGGAGTAAGAATTTGTTTAAACTCCTCTAATAAAACAACTAACAAAGCCCCTTCCCTACAATAAAGAACAAGTAAATGCAAGCTGCATTCCTGGTATGAAATAAATGAAGAATTATGAGTAAATAAACAATGCACCCAAAACTGCATAAATTGATCCATGATTCTCTGGATATCACCCGTAATTAGTGGTGATTTTCCTTCCACTTTTGAGAAGTTTCTGATTGATTCTGGAGATTAAGCAAACGAGGTCCAATAGAGAGGCTGCAGCCGATTATTCTCCAGGCTTGTTCCTCGTCATCCTCGTTTGCAGATAACAAATGGGGTGGTGGCAGCTCAAAATCCGCGTGGTCGAGATCTTGGAAATTTACTGTAATATTATGGTAATCTGCTCCTGACATTGCCAAAGCTTCAATGGAGATCGACATAGGTAATTAATAGTGATAAATGAAGAATATACGTATGTATACTCGGCGAGTTTTCAGAAATTTAGAAGATTTGGTTTTCTCCTTGGAATAAAACTTAGATTGCTAATGAGGGTTCTATGGTTTCAAATGAGTGAAATATATATATACACATATGAATCCGTAGAAGAAAAAATCAACTTGTATTAATTTTAACTGCTCAAAAATCACAAGATGAAATCTGAAATCAAAGAGTTGAAAATTAATCGTTGAATGAATATTAGAGAGAATGAATTTTATAATGAACATGTTAAATCAACTGTTGCTCGTGAATCTGATTGACTATAATCTTCTTTCATTATATGACAGAAATTTGTATTTAGTAGGTCCGCGACTCCGCTATGGGCCGACCTTAGACGGGCACCCCTCCTAAGTGCAATGGAGGTTGCTAATCTAGACCATAGGCCTTCTTGATCACATTGATTCCATCTAGCCCACAAGTCCAATATTCAATAAGTTTTCAACCGATGTGGGATGAATGAATTTATTGAATCGTTGTCTTCCCCTGGTACAATCACTGTAGATTAGTTTGCAGAAAAACCAAAATCGTGGAGGTCTGCCTTCCGTTAATTAAATTTAATTAACTATATTTAATGTGGTGACAGAGACATATTAGTTACAGGTAAGAAAGAGATAATGCAAATAACCTATTATGCAACAGAGGAAGATGAACTGCTACAACATTTTACAGTATAAAATCTAATATAAATTGAGACAATAATAAAGATGTTGGAAAACATATGGATTGACAAATAGATTTTCACTTGTGTATGTAAAATTTATTCCACATTGATTGGAAGTTGGGATTTGAAAAGGAACCTTAAAAGGGATTACAATCCCACATTGATTAGAAATGAAAAAATGGGAATATATGGGGATTATAAATAGTACCATCCCACATTAGAAAAAGGAAAAGAAATATTGCAATGTGGGAAAACTTGGACCGACTTGGCCTTCGAGCCTTGAACTTGTGTGAGCGCGACCTGCGTACACGAATGTCGGACCAAATGAGTCAAAAATTGGTCACAAAGTGCTAGTCACATTTTGAAAATTTTCTTTTACGTTTTTCCATTTAAAACATAACCTGAAAACGTTTTTCATTTATTTTGTAACTCCAAAATGTCATAATTCAAATGAAAGAGTTATGGGTGCATTAAGAGGCTCATACTCCTCCTTGTCTATATATACTGAACAATCTCTTCCATTAAGACACACAACAACTGCACGAATTCCTCTGCTTCTTATTCCAATTCTTGTCTTCTTCCAATCACTTGGTGATTTCGTTCCGACACATTCTTTCAGTTTGTCTGCACAGCTGCAGTTCGCACCGCTGTATCTTGGGAAGCAAGCGCTCAAATTATTTCGATGAGAGGGCGAATATTGCTTTAAGGACACTGTGTTGAACACAAGCCCCGACTCCAAGACATCCATCTTAATTTTTGTTCACTACAATTTTGTTTATTTCTTCTAATTCAGTTATCTGTTTAAAAAAGTTCGTTCTTACAAAAGATACCCTTCATCTTTTCAACAATATTAAATGTATTCTTCACATTTCAAAAATATTACTAATTTGTCATATTTCGAGATTTGAGTATCACATACACTTCTGATTACTTTTGAGTCATATAAATATACAAACATGAGTTTTTATTGCTGAGCTTGAATTTGTTAATATTTTAATTATTCATATATATATATATATAAAAGTAATTAAAAACTTCAAAATTATTTATTATAAAATTATTCAACAAATTTTATGTTTAAGATGTTTAGGAGAGATGATTTGAAGTGAAAATGATTTTTTATGAAGAATGTGAAGATAATAGAGTGAAAAGTCATGAGTTCAGGTTAAAAATTATTTTATTGGGAGAATGTAAGATTGAAAATGAATTTGGAAAAAATAATTTTTGAATAAGTTGTGCCAAACAATGCTAAATTTCCATAAGTATGTATATTTAGAAGTGTCATTATTATTTAATTATTAAAGAAAACAAATTAAATTTTAGTTAATTGTAGAGAAATTATCTTTTTCTTTACAAAAGCATTTTAGGTATATCAACCTCATATTAGATAAGATATAGTCATATAACTCCTAAAAAAATTGTCACAAATGTGTGTGATTCTGAAATATTGAAATATGATACGTTAGTGAAATTTTTGAAACGTGAAATGTGTCTCCGATATTGTTAGAAATGTGAGAGATGTCTTTGATATATTGTTTTGCATATAAGATTGGATGTGATTCATTTTGCAATACAAATATATTGTTTGTTGATCCTTGATGAAATATTGGGATTGTCCGAATAAGCTCCTCCGCTCATAACCTAAAGGGTGAGCGACTCCTTGTTTGCCATCTAGTATGAGAATTAGCCTCTTTGAAAAGATCAAAAATTTTTTATGTAGGTAAGGGTAAAGAGAGAATATCTTAATTTCGTCCCGATGCCACATATCATAATACATTCAAAGAGGATATAGAGAATATGATATTCTTTGATTTTATTCAATTTAGCCACACAGTTTTACAAACGATAATAGATCTTATCGTAATAGCATGATCATTTTTCATCGAGGGCATATCAAGCAAATGCCTCTACATTGACTAGAATAGATTGTGGGTATAGATCTCATATGGGTCGTAGATAGCAATTAATACTATTGGAATCACCCCTCAACCTCGAGCAATACTCTGAAAATTATCAATGAGTGTCCTCTCTTCGCTAGCACCTGAGTTAGTTACCTAGACCGCTTACCTCGATCTCAGTATTCCATAGGTCAAGCTGGTCTTATGTAATGGATGAACTACTGAGCGGTCTCAATAACAAATTCTTATCGGTGTCATTTGAATTTTCTTGAAATTCAAGCTCTATTATAATTTCATCTTTTGACCAAAAAGAAGCAAGATGTAGACTATATTGGATTTAAATCATATTTTCGATCAATCTATATTTGATTAATTGCCTTCATTATGTTGTTGCCATCAAATACCACTATTTTTTGTTTTGAATCTTCCAAATTATTTCTACGGGAGATCCAAGCCTGTTATTTTTTTATCGTTCGAAAAAATGTTTGATTCTCTTCTTAAATGTAGAAGGTTGCTATATTCATGATCTCTCTCCCTCCCTTCCTCTAGACTATAGAGCTTCATGTTTATTCTATTTCTTTCCCTCTTTCATCTCATCTTTGAACGCAATTTATCTTTAGTGAAGTGATTGGCAGCTCTACACCTATCAATAATTGTATTTCGAGCGCTGCACATTGCACAGGAGAGGAAGGATATGTGGAGCACAAGTCAATTATCAGTGCACCATCTTAGTGGGGTTCTGAAAGTATTATTATTTACAATAGAATCTACCCACTTTCCGCCACCTTTGAAATTGATAAAATTTCTATGCATTTATCATGACATACTCTGTATTTGGCAAAAACCAGACATTTCAAAATCTGCCTAATGACTTTCAGCTGTCGGCATGAAAATTCTTGGATAGCACCGACTATAATGGAAAATACCAGTATGATATTGCATACCAAATATGCATAGTTACTACGTCTGATTTGCATAAAGTATATAAGAACATGCAATAAATCATTTTTGTGAATAAATGAACTTCTGCAACAAATTTGCTCTCCACGTACCAACCCAAGAAAAATAGTCCAGTAATCATGACATATATGCATCACAGAATTATCAACGGCCCTATGCATCTACTAAATCAAAGTGAACTCTAATAACAAAACTTTAAATACGTATGTTGAACCAATGTTAGGATAAACCATGAACCTCAAACTACAATTGAAATTCAAAATCAAACTTGTTATACCAAATCTTTCGTGATATGAACAAAAGTAACACAAGAATCGGGTTCAGTTAGGATATTTTGTTGTTCAGCTGTCTCCTTGGGCAATAAACCTTAAGGATCCAAAGATGAAGACTCAGCCTAGCCTTATGTCCCATAGGCACGCATTCGGTCTTCGTGTTACATCTTGGCCTCTCTCCCATTCAGCTATAGGTCTGAACTCTTCCAACGATGCACCCACTACGGGAGCATGGCATCCTATGCTATAGTAATATGGTGGCCAAAAAATTGTACTGTTCTCCGTGCTACAGGCCAAACAGGGTTTACCGACTTCTTGTTGATGTGATGAACCAACAAGGAATTTCAGTGTCGACATAACTCATAGATAAACTATAAATGCAAGTTAGCTAAATGTAATCATCAAGCTTAAGACTCCGAGCTCTCAAAATCTGTTTGTAGATTTAGGGAAATGGAAGAGATGGAAAGGAAAGAATCAATGTTAAATTCGAATGAGCTGTGGGAAATGAATGGGGATGAAGGAAACCGCATGCATTACTCAGTAAATATTCATTTTCCAATACAGCATTCAAGTTATCCAAATACATAAAGTTATAAGTTATCCATTCTCCTCTTCCATTTCCTTCACTTAAGTGATCTTCTTATTACTACTTTAATATCAAAATTACAGAATCAGCCCTTCAACAATTCCTCATCTCAATGGCAAATTGATGAACTGTTATGACTTATGAACCACTTCTCCACCTAGAAAAAATTAATTTCAACTGAAACTAACAACTATACATCCCTTATTATATAAACAAGAACAGTCAAATCCAGAATTTAGTAACTATTAGGACAGATCAAATGAACATAATAATGTCTCCTACGAAAAGAGCCATTTTATTAGTACAAAGAACACAATAAATATACTCTTTTAAGGTCTAAATCAACAGGAATTACATGCCAGATAAGAACAAGTACCTCCTAGAAGTCAGAAGTTAAAGAAACCATCCATTCCAGAACCCAATTTGTTAGGAGAATTCAACACATCTTGGAACCAATAATTATCAATTGAATCAAAACCATCAAGAATTCCATCAAAAATATTATTGGATCCACCATTCATTGCCATCTCCACATTCTTCACATTAATCTCCTCATCCTCCTCGTCCTCTACCATGGCTGCCACACCTTTCTCTTTTCCTTCGTCTGCTTCATCTAACACAGCCGGCATGTGTCCCTCGAACAATGCCATGTGCCCAAACAACTTGTCCTTGCGTGAAAAGCTCGTACCGCAAGTACACTTCCACTTAATCTCCCCACAATGCTTCAAATGGCTCTTCAAATCCGATACAACCGAAAAACTCTTCTTGTTACACCTGGTACACGAATACATCTTCGGGCAATGGCTTCTCTTGAAGTGGTTCTTCACACAAGTCGCACTTTTCAGGGGCCTAAACTTCTTGTGCTGCTTATTCCTATTACATCCAGTAAAAGGGCAAGAAAACCTTGTCCTCCGGCTAGTCGAATCAACAGCCTTTTCGGGCTTCGCCAAAGCTTCAACGGTCTTGAACTGATTCCCGTGCGCTCTCATATGCATCCTCAGATTCGCGTCGCGCTTGAATCCTTTACCACAAATCTCACAAAAATGGACATGTTCCGCCAAGAGCTCTACAGCATCGAGCTCTATTATCTCAAAATCATCAGAATCATCGTCGATGTGAATCTCAATCTTGGTATCCACTAAATCTTTACCCGTTGCAACAAATTTTCCCGGCTCCGGATCCGGGGTATCTGACAAAACCCCAGATTTCAAATTGTCATTTTCTTTCGGATTTGGATAGACGGGAAAAGCTGGGGAGTTGGACAAAAGGGCAGCACCATTAACAATAGTCTGTTGGATAGCAGATGCGATCTCAGACGAAACCATGTTCATTTGTGCTTGGTCTAACAAAGTGTTGCTGTTGACTGAATCTAAGAGGAATTTCTGGAGAACGTCCATACGATCTTGGACTATTGACAGCTTCATCAAAGGGCTTTTTGTGTTCGATCCGCCCACCTCAGCGGCAGAGGAGGTGGTGGCTCCGGGTGGCTTAGTGGCCGCCGGAGTATGACGTATGTCGTTGAAAAATGACATTTTTGCAGTTAGAAATTATACGAAGGGCAAACGAGTGAGGGAGAAAAATGGCTTCTTAGTTATAATGGGATTTTACGAGTCAGGGAGGTGCCAGGATTGACTTTATCAAATTTAGGGTGGGCTAAAACTGGCACGCGATTTAAGTGAGCACGTGTCGTAAGGACCCTTTTCATCTGGATCATCCAATTAAAATTTACAAATTTAATCAAAATGGCAGATATTATTTATTTATTGGTTAGTGAATATTGAAATTTTGTCATCATAATTTCTATAAAAAAATTTCATGGAATGTCAACCTATAACACTTCTTCCAGTATTCGAATTTGTTATAAAAGGCTGATGATAAGTGATGTTTTCAATGATTGGTGAGTGAATAATCAGTAAGAACTTGCAGTTTGGAGGGAATAACGTTTAATACCTCGTAGAGTAATGTTATTTAGTCCTATTAAAATTATAATTTCAATCTAGGTGGTTCTAAATTATATATTACATAAAAAGTGAAATTACTTATTTAATTTCATCTTTCATTTAATGTCACATTAACGTTACCTAGACTGAGATTGTAATTTCAATAGGACTACATAACATTACTCAATTAGAAATCCCAAGACAAAAAGATATGAATAAAATTTGAAGGTATTTAATACATGATTATTAAGCTGTTAAATAATTATTTGTTGGAATAGTTTACAAGTAGCAATTAGAATTCATTATGGAAAGTTTAGTCAACCTACAATAAAACTTCTCTTTCACTAGGATTGTATATGATACGATTCGATTTTCCAATCAAAATTTTCGGGTATTTAATAAATGGAATCGCCAAGTCTAAATTTAATTATGGAACTTAATCGATTTGATTCAGTTTCTACCATATTTATTTTTTTTACTTTTACAACAATACTATGTTAATCCAATTAATGACATATTCAATCCAAACTATTACAACAATACTATATTAATTCTTACAAAATAATGTAGTCTAATTTAAAAAAATATACAAGTAACAAATTGTTTAATAAGATCCATTCACCAATATATATAATTTACCTTGATCAAAATGGATGAAATTTATTAAATATAACATAAAAAGGGTAAGATGAAGAGAGGCGTAGTCGCTCAACTTCGATTATTTGAAAAATGGAAGAATAATTGAGAGAAATTTAGGTCACTCAATTTTGATTCTTTGAAATTTGAGTTACAAAATTGGGCTTGAGATAAAAACAAGAAAATGATATTTTTGGGTTCAATTAATTAGTTAGCAATTTTTTTTTTAGAAAAAAAAATTAAAATAAGTTGACTTATTTAATATAAAGAAATTAGGAAGATTTTGTTCTTATCTGATTTTCAAGTTTTGGTTTAAAGCCAAGAATCGAATCAAATTCGTCGGTTCTCGATTTTGATACTCGTTCGAGTATTTAATTTAAAAAGAACCTAACTTAACTGAATCGAACCATGGGTCCAATCTGGTTATGTAGTTTCGTTTAGCTCTATCTTTCACTAATATTCGAATTTTTGTGATCAATTACAAAACATGTGAATGGAAGTAGGAGGTATGAAGTCTCTATTTTGTAGAGATTAAAATCTAAATTTCTATTGAAGTTATAGTCATTAATTAATTTTAACCATATATATTATCAGATTCAAAAATATTTATCAAATTTTATGAAAATATATTAAAAGTTTGAAATTAATATCCATCAAACAAGGGCTATATGGGCAACCTAAAATAAAATGTAAAGAATTGAGTATCACTTAGACTTTATTGATTGTTTTCATAATTTGATTTAAAAAAAATTACTTTTCATTCCTTCGCTTTCTTTATAAATGAATGTTTTTTTTTACAGAGTCTCGGTTCGATCCCAATTCGACATTTTGATCCTTGATCATTTCTCTCTTTTTGGATCGATGATCGTATCGATTTTTAAAATATTGGTAAAGATATTCATAAAAGTTGGGTTAGTGGAACTCGACTTCTCTTGCTTCATTATAGTTTAATTGAATAATAGATTCAAACAATGACTATGGTTCATGACAGACGAAGTGGGCAAATGCGAATGCAATTTTAGCAGCTTCCTAGAACTAGAATATGCTTTCTCATTTAAAATTCAATTTTATCAAGCAGTTTGACCCCACCAATTTTTTGATAATTAAATTGAAAATTATAATAATAACAGAGTAAAATGCGCATAATTTGACACCTTTCAAGTTCGTTTTGTCCTCTTTTATCGACAATTTTTTTTCCTTCCAAATTTGGTACAATAAATTACAATAAATAAATACTATTTCTGAAATTAGATATAAATATAACGCATCAATTATTAGGCTAAGTCAGCATATTATATATCTTTAAATTAAATTCCTAACTAGAAGTTGAATTTTTTTTTTTTTTTTTTTCAAATTTATACAAAGGATTCAACGCTAAAGTTGCCCTAATATAATACTCCTTTCTACGCAAACGTTGAAGAAGTAGATAAAAAGAAGGATTGTTTCTATGCAAATCCTCAATGTAAAATGTTATAAATAACGAGCCAACATTCAAATCCTCAACGTAAAATGTTATAAATAACGAGCCGAATATTCAAATCCTCAACATAAAACTCATCTTTATTTAATTTTTCCTACGTCGATGGTTAATCAATTTAAGAATTAAAGTATTAAAAATTGTTAATTATGAAAAACAGTAATTATAAGTAAGAATAGAGTGTGTTTTGACTCCAAAATTTAGGAGTCAAATCTATCATCTATTTTAAAAGTTAAAATATGGAGTTTTTTAAAAGCTTCTTTTTAAGTAACGACTCTCTAAAATAGAGATCATCTTATATTAACTTTTATTTTATTTAATTCTTATTAAAAGATGCTCTTACATTGCTTAATTTAGAACTGCGGGCTCAATTGATACATCCACCGACTTCGCAAATGGACGAGGACTCAATTCAAGAAATTCACATCAATTTTGGCTTACACAAGTCAATTATGCAGTAAGCCTACTAATATTTCATTTTTTGTTCAAATTATATGCTATTTTTATAAGAAAGTAATGGAAAGAAAATCGAAGTAAATATTTTGGTGGATTAACCTAAATTTGGTTGGACCTATGCAAATAGTGAAATTCGGCTGTGGGGTTCATTTCTTCCGATATTTTATTTTTTAAAGTTGTATATTAATTTTAACTACACGTTTTGTAGGATCAACAAGTACTATTAATTTATCATTCATTTCTTAAAAAATAATTTTTTTTAGTAAAGTAAAATAAAGTGAAAATTACATAAAATCAGTTGTTTAGTTTCAAGTTTTTGAAAATTAGGTTTATACTTATTTAATCAAAAATCAGGTTTTAATTTCACAATTAATATTAATAATAATATTTTAAATTAAATTAATCTATATATTCATCATACCACCTACCCCACAAAATTTCAATCTCATTTCCCAAACCCCAATTATTTTTCTTCTCCTCCTCTCTCTTCCGTCCCTCCCCCTCCATCTTCACTCTCTCTTCCTCTCCCTCCTCTCTATGATTGGCAGCGTCGACGCTACTGCCAGCGTCGCGATCGTGCTGTTGCAGATGGATGTGGCTCGGCGGTGGGTATGTGGTGAGGTTTGGCAACGTAGAAAATGTCTCAGAATAGTTGGGTTGTAATTGTGCCGACGGATTTGAGGATTTTTTTTTTTGGGATTTGAGGCGGTGATTTTGTTGGATTTGGTGGTGACTAAGATTTTTGTTGTGTGCGTGGCGGTGGGGTGATCGTGGCGGGATGAGATGAGATTTGGTGTGTCTGTGACCAATGATTTATTATTATGGTGATGGTTGTGGTGGTGTTGTGACGAGGCGACGATGATGGTAGTGCTGTGTAGATGGCAACAATGGTGGTTTGGGTGGTGGGTACTGGTGGTGTTATTGTTGTGGGTATTGGTGGTGTTATTGTTGTGGGTAATTGTGGCGACGACGGCGGGGCAGATGGGATGAAGAAACCAACTATTTGGTCGATCTGTGACCAAGCATTGGTGGTGTACTGGGATTGAGGAATAAGTGTTTGGGTGTATGTGACCAACTTTATGGTCTGTGACCTTAAAATTTGTTAATCTGTGACTCAAAATATAATTTGTGACCAACAAATTTGAAAATATGTGATATCTGTGACCTATAATTTTTTTTAACTTGTGACTAATTAAAAATTTGTGACCTATAATTTTTTTGATCAGTGACCAATGGAGTCAATTGTGACCTATAAATTTTTTGGATTTGTGATTTCGAAATAATCTGTGACCAGTTAATTTGATAAGTTGTGATCTAAAATTAAATTTTTAACTGCTTAATAAGATATATGTGACATTGGAATCGGAGCAGTTACCGAATTTAAACGACGATGGAACGGTAATTGAAATAGTCGTCGGAATTAAGCGGGGTTGGAGAACAGTCGCCGAAGTGGTCGCCAATCACCGGAGTAGTTGTCGAAGCAGTAAGAAAGGTGGTGGTGGGATGGGTTAATTATATTATATTACAGTTTAATATTTAATTTAATATAATAATTGTGAAATATAATTAATTAATTAATGAAAAACCTAATTTTTGCAATTTTAAAACTTGGGGCCTGATTTTTGATTTCATGATAGATAATGCTTTATCCATGAATTTTTCCGGAAAATAAAATACAAAAATGTCAATTCAAAAGTTGGGTCCTTTACACACAAAAGAACCCAAGTTCACCAACAATAGCCCAACATCTCAGTGGGCTTGTAATTAATGGGTACGTGAAGACACATAGCAATTTATTTTGCTTTATTGGGCTTTTGTTAAAAAATACAGAGTCGTGTGATATGAAGAACTTGAGCAAATTACGCTTTTTATTGACAAACACTAATATTTACTTCATTAGAAGTATCAATGACTTACGCACTATAAAGAAAATATTAATGAAATTTAAGAAAAAGGGTACAACAGTTATTTGCTTGTTTGAGCTATTATTTTTTTTTTTTTTTCAAAAAATACATTGAAGAATGTGTGGTTGAAATGTGGTCAAATCACTATTTAAGAATACATTTTGAAGGAAAAAAATGGGGTTCAAACAAGGGCATAATTAGAAGGGCGAGCATTTGCATTTGATTTTGGGTGGTTATATTTAGAGCACACTTTTTTTATAAATGCGCCATATTTTTATTATATTGTAGATCATTAACCTTTATTCATTATTAAATTTATGTTCTTTATTTTTTTCTTCGTCACACTCTTATTTTAACATTTCATTGATTAAAAATGTTTTCCATAATCATTATTTTCATCCAAAAATATTATTAACGAGTTTTAAATGAGAGTCAAATATTTAATTGTAGTTTTGCATTATTATTTGTTTACTTGTTTAAAACTACAATGAACAAATGAGTTTTATTACTCTATCGTAAAGAAAATAGAGAGAAATCATAATACGAAATAATTAATTCTAATTTAAGTATAAGAATGCGATGCCAAAAAAGTTTAATACATAAATGTGATAATGTGTAAATGACATAAATGTGATAATGCAATTAAAATATATTCTAGTTATTAAAAATTGTGGTGTGAAAAGATTTAATCTTCGATTTTGTCATATCTTTCGAAATTAGTTGATCGGGCCATTTTAGCCCATGTTCGATAACCATTATTTGGGGAAATAGAATTTTGAATAGTGAATTTTAAGAAAATGTGTGGTTAAAAAGTAAGAAAAAAATTGAGATTTAAATATAGAATATTTTATTGTGTGAATGCATGACTGAAAATGATGTAAATTTTTTTTTAAAATAATGATTGTCAAACAAGGGCTACCAAAAA
This sequence comes from Fraxinus quadrangulata, assembly GCA_903798255.1. Taxonomy (NCBI): domain Eukaryota; kingdom Viridiplantae; phylum Streptophyta; class Magnoliopsida; order Lamiales; family Oleaceae; genus Fraxinus; species Fraxinus quadrangulata. Next base: position 48,831 of record CAIGRB010127186.1, on the reverse strand, counting down.
GCCCTTTCACGGGCTAAATTTTCATTACAATATGATGTTAGTTGGCATCAATGATTATCTACAATGGCCAACAAGGTGAAGACTACTCAATAAGCACTCTACGTAGAACACCCCATGCTAGATCGCCTACTACTATGAGGCCATCTACACTCATTCTAGGTCGACTACCACTACAAGGCCTTCTATATGCACACTGGACTGTCGACCATTATGAGGCTCTCTACATTAATGCAAGGTTGTATATCACTGCGAGACCGACACAACAATTATCAATAAAACATTATTGAGTTGGATGGAAACTGCTCAACGATTAACATGGGCACAACTAACCGTTTGATAGGTAGATGTCCCTCACTCAAAATGTGAGGATAGTGGGAGGTACTACGTGGGACACGTGACATGGTAACCGCCCAGCAATTACATGGCTTCAGACGTCTATATATACTCCTAAAGCGGGACTCATATAGATCTTAAAATTTTGGCTATCTGAATATGTATACTATTTTTCCTTCTTGATCCTATGTTCATAAATCACCTGCCAATTCTCACGTCGGAAATACGACGGGGGAGAAAACTACAGCCTCATTTTACAGGTAACATTTGTTCATCGAAGTAGTAGAAACACCATAAGCCACACAAACACGGGGGTTTATTTCAAAACTATCTCATTGGCGCTGTTTGTAGAAAACCACTGAATAGAAAAGCTATGTCAAAAAGACCAATAAGAAGTACAATGCAGATGGTCGGGAATACAGTGGAGACGAAGTAGGAGTCCGTCACAAGGGTTATGATCCGTCACCATCGCCACAGCCACAATATGTGATGTAGAGCCAATTCAGTATTCTAGGGACTCAGTTGGCAGCCATGATGACCTTCCTGCAAAGTCAATCTCAGAGAGCCACATAACCTCCAGAGGTCGTAACCTCCTTAAGAGGCATCAGCGGTTGTTCTCGAACCTATTATTTAGCCAACAACATGAGACTTAGGGGCTACAAGGGTCGCAGTTCCATGACCCATGGTAGCTTTGAAATGAAAGATAGAGGAAATGATGACCCAGAAGAAAGATGATGTATTATCCAAGAGGAAGGACAGACGCAGGCAAATGGTTTTGGAAGAAGACCCATTTGCACCCAAGATCATGGCGGTCCCCCTGTCAAAAGGCTTCAAACAACCGATGATAGAGGCATACAACGGAGTCACAAGTCCACTTGACCACCTACGGACTTTCATTGACTTAATAAGACTCTATGTAGCCGTAGATGTAGTGATGTGCTGGTCTTTTTCCCCGATTCTCAATAGAGAGGCCAGAGGGTAGCAACTTTGGTACCCTGGTCTATCAAAATGTTCGATGAGCTCTCTAGGAGTTTTGTGCCTTACTTCTTGAATAGCAAGAGGAAGAGGAAGACAACAATTGGATTGATAGAGGTTGTACAAGCAAAAGATTAATATTTATAGAAATACTTGACTAGGTTTACTCAGGAGACACTGGCATAAAGGACCTTCAAATGTCTGCAGCAGTAACAGCGTTGGTGAATGGGATGCTAAATCGGGCCTTTAAGATGTCACTATCCAAAAAACCCCCCAAAATCGATGCATGACCTACTAAAAAGGGTGACACGTACATTGACACAGATAAAGCAGAGAAGGTCACGAAACATCTCAGAAGGGGATGGGAGGTAGAAAGTCACAAGCGAAAGTCAAGTAATGAGCGAAAACCCACTGACAAAAGCAAGTCGAAAAATGAGCACATGAACAAGCGGTACGCTTAGGATCGGTCCATCAGGCAAATGCGAGAAGAGGTTAAGACCTTCACCCCTTTGAATACCCCGTAAGTTGTTGATGGAAATACGAGATATGAAGGAGCTCAAATGGCCAAAGCCGATGTTGATGCCATCCAGCAAAAAAAATCAGAGCAAGTATTGCCATTTTCATAAAGCTTACGGACATGATACTGAAGATTGCATGCAGTTGAAGGAGGAGATCGAGCGCCTTCTAAGATTAGGGCTCTTGACCAAATATGTGAAAAAATGACAGAGGCAGGCAGTTGGTTGAGGATCGTCCCCTATCCATAGCTGGAGTGATAAACATGATTACTAGCGGGATAACATCTATGCACGCTCTGTTAGGGTCTACTCTATCTAAAAGAAGGCAAGGTTTAATCAGAGCATCACTTTCGGCGAGGAAAACTTGATTGTCGTAGCATGCCCCCATGATGATGCCCTGGTAGTGGTGGGTGACATAGCAGATTTTGATGTTATGAGGATGATAGTCGATGAAGGAAGTGTAACGAATGTTCACACTTGGTATGCCTTTTTGGATTTGAAAATCTCTCCTGAACAATTGAAAACGGTGACCACCCATCTACAAAGCTTTAGAGGGTCAACTGAGATACTGGAGGGAACTGTAGAGCTTCCAATAATGCTAGGCACTTATCCAACGACCGTGGTGATTATAACAAGTTTTTTAATTGTTAAAATCCTCCATGGCCTACAATGCCATCTACGGCCAACTGTTGCTAAACGTCGTTGGGTGTGTAAGGAGGGGTCAACATGCGTCTAAAAAATGCTACATTGACAGTATACAGGCAAAAGGTTCTCCACCAGTTATGATGCTAGACATAGAGCCCCCAGATTGAGTAGCTTGACATGACCAAAAAAATCTTAGTATCAGAGGAACGCGAGTTCAGCATTGGAACATATCTGAAATCCAACGAAAATAAGAATTGTAAAATGTTTGGCTAATAACTTGGATATTTTCACATAGAGTCCACACGATATCCTAAAGATAAGCCCAATAGTCACCCAGCACCAACCTCGGTGTTCTACTAGGGACGAAGCCATTGAAGTAGAAGAAAAGAAACTTCGGCCCGAAAAGGCAACCCGTGGCAAGAGTGGAGGTTGAGAAATTACTATAGACAGCGTTTATTCTGGAAGTGCATTACCCCAAGTGATTGGCAGACATTGTGCTCGTAAAGAAATTGAATGGAAAATGGTGTATGTAGGCTATATTGGGTTGAACAAGGCTTGTCCAAAGACTCACACCCACTTCCCCCGAATTGACCACTTGGTGGGCCACGTCGGGTCATGAAATAATCAGTTTCCTGGACGCATTTTCTGGGTATCATCAAATTTATATGGTCAAGTCTGATCAAGAGAAGACGTCCTTTATCACCGACTTCAGGATGTATTGCTATACTGCCATGTCATTCAGTCTAAAAAACATCGGCGCAACTTATTAGAGGATGGTGAATAGAGTCTTTCGTGGATTGATTGGAGATATTATAAAGGTCTACATTAATGGCATGTTAGTCAAAAGTACCAAATGGTGGCTTGATTGTATAAAGTGTTCGACATCACCTGACAAAATAGGCTGAATTTCAACCCGGGGAAGTGCGTTTTTCGTACCATCGATGGAAAATTTCTAGGTTTCATCATCACGTAGAGGGGCATTAAAGTATACCCAGATAAGATTCAGGCGATGCAAGAGATGAAAAGCCCTACCAGTAAGAAAGAGGTCTAAAAGTTGACGGGACATGTAGCAGCACTGAATCGTTTCATGAGTCGAGCAGCAGATAAATGTTACCATTTCTTCAAGGCCATTGGTCATTGCAGTCAGAAAATTGAGGCATTACTTCCAATCTCACACAGTACAAATAATGACTAATCAACCAGCTAAGCAGATTTTACATCGACCAGAAACTTCGGGGAGATTGCTAAAATAGGTTACCGAGTTAAATGATTTCGACGTTGAATTCAAACCAAGAATAGCTAATAAGGCACATACTCTAGTGAACTTTATTACTGAGCTTACCACCTCGTCGAGCCGCTAGTAGGATAGAAGGAAAATTGGAAAATTTTTGTGGACATGTCCTCAAAAGATTAAGGATTCAGAGTCATGGGAGATCAACTGACCCTACGGGGGGAGGGGGATGGGGCATCTACCAGCCCTTCAACCAGCCTTACTACGTGGGACACGTGGCATGATAACTGGCCAGCAGTTATACGTCTTCAAAAGCCTATAAATACTCCTAAGACGTGACATGTATGGATTTTGAAATTTTGACTATCTGAATATGCATACTATTTTTCCTCCTAATCATACGTTCCTAAATCACCTACTAATTCTCATGCCGGAGGTACAACGAGGAAGAAAGTCCTAATCTCATTTTGCAAATAACATTCGTTGATCGGAATAGCAGAAATATCTTACGTCGCTAAAAGGACACTGAGATTTATTTCATAACTATCTCACAATATAAAAGAAAAAATTACTCCATACCATTCCCTTGGATAAATCCCATGTAACCTAAAGGCCATAAATCTTAAAATAAAATTGAAATCTGGAAGAATTCTAATCTTGCAATTCATAATCGCAGTGAACTCTTCTTTGACATCAAATTAATCTTATAACAAGTGCAATATTGAGATTACGATGAAAAGGAAGTTAGATTGTTTCATCATGTGCCTAAGAAGTTGAAGCAATCTCGATGAAGTCGATCAAAAAAATTCTACTCAATCTTTTGTATATTTCGAGAAATAGCACTCAATCAAAGGGGAGATTACAACTATGGTAATTTTATTCTCCGTTAGAGTTAAAGTTCTTTATCCAATCTCATTTCAAGGTTAGAATACTAATTTAACTTTATTCAAAATTGTGATTATTTTTCCTTTCTATAGTCCGTTTAGGGTTAGAACTAGTGGATTTATAGTATAAAATGTTGTTAAAATTTAAGTTTAAATATGTGTATTGTGGTTTAAATTTGAGTTTAAATATTCAAATTTTGGATTTGTACTTTTCACCAAAACCTCGTCGATGAAGCAATGCTTTTTACCGACTGTAAAGTTTGGAGAGAGTTGGTGAGAATTCAGTTCCCCACATACAGTAAGGTCAATTTAATGATTGTTCCTCATTGATTTCACATTCTGTAAGTGACTTCTTTTTACGAATCCTGCTTAATCGACCCTATTCATATAGATGAACTCATTGATAATTGAAAGTGGATTACTTATTTAAGTTACTAAACTTAATCTATTATTACAAGATGGGATACATTATTGATAGTAGAGTGAGTGAAATTTCGAGAAAGTTGACATCTAATTGTATTGTCAGAAATATCATTAAAGTATCAAATGCTCAAGATGATGATCATAAAGTGCACTTGCACCGTTCATACATATGGAAAATCATGTTGGGAAAATTATTTATCGTCATAACGATAATTCATGTTGGATCATCAAGAATATATAAACTAAAGTAAAATCGTACCTGAATCAGACATGATTATTACAATGAACAAGTCCAGCGATTTTAGTCTTCCAGATCAACACGTAGTTCTTTGTTTTTCTCTGATGATGTGAGTCAAAACAGAATGAACCAAAACGTATAATTCGGGGACCATAACTGTATATATATACTAACGACATATTAACCTAATTCAGCCCATCATGAAATTAGAAACAGACTTGGTCTCTACACATAAAGGCTCATACTTTAATTAGATATTTCAAAACTCAAAATACCGAAACCTTATTAGATCACTTTAAACGAGTTTAACCAAAATTGATAGTCTTTAATTTAATACACAATATTTTACATATAAGCCCACATGTTCTATTAAAATCTTTACAATCTCCCACTTGGACTATATGTATTAAACATAACCTTATGAGTACTCAAAAATTTCCTATAATTACCGAATGCATCCCTAAACAATCCGATCCATCAATCATATCAACATAGAATTAAAGTGGCTTTAACTACTTATATCGTAACCAAACACATCAATGGTCACGTCTATTGACATAACTGAATGACATGGATCAAGCATGGATGTGTAGCATGAAAATTACACGTGATGTGATCTTAACATACTTATTTCCAACTAGTCTACCTTAATACCTTAGTGAAATCATTTTCAAATAAATTCAGAGATAATAAACCGAAAATTTTATAACTGAAAGTAACTTTAACCATAAACTATATCCAAAATGATAGTACATGTGTCTAATATGAAAAGCAAAGAAATACAAACTCCAACTAAAACAAGATATCCTCAAAAGACATTACACTGATTTATTGTCACAAAATAACTTGAGTGGTCCTTCTATACTGTCTACAATGCATAGCTCAATGACAAAATTTCATAACCATATTCCATGATTTAATGCCTTATAATATGCTACAAACTTAACTGACATGGTGGAAGTAGTTAAGAGTGTCTGTTTAGCACTCTTCTATGAAATAGCACCTCCAACAAGCAGGTAGTTATAGCTTGAAGTGGATCTCCTATTATTTTAGCATCCTACGAAATCGG